>JACSZP010010354.1:0-12464 GCA_016161895.1 Pinna nobilis
TGAATAATTGACCCCCCAAGACAGGTGGTGTTTTATGACAGGTTCTACTGTACCAAAAATACATTCAGTAAATTATGGTTAAAGGGCTAACATGTTCAAGGTAATAATCCGTCAAACTTGGAGTTTTTTATTGAGACCAAGGCTATATAATGACTTGTTAATGCTCAAGACTGAGACTTATTCTAGGGAAATTACATGTTCATTTGGTGTCTGGAAGATTAACTTGTCTAGTATTGCACATTTATAGAATGATGGCAGATCTAGGATTTGACCTGACTGTGGTCACAGCCGTTTTAGTTAGATGACGCTTGTTGTAGAAAACAACAGCAAAGATTAGATTCTCACAGAGCGTCTGTTTGTACAGGTATCCTATTATTTGGTGTGTATACCTGACATTTTTTTTTTTTATTCATTTTTCACATGAGAAAAATTGTACATCTACATGGCAATATGGTAATGATCTTGTGTAATCATCTAAAGATCAAGGACGTGTTAAAACCTTGTGGATGTAAAGAAAGAAAAAATAAAGAAAGCAGCAATAAATACAACACCTTAGTCACTCACTCATACTAAGGTCATGTCATATATATTAGGAGACCTGTCAAGATGATTATTACGAATCGTTTGTCGTCGATGATTATGATGGACACACAGTCATCAGTTTATGCGCTAGACAATGTGTGTTTGTCTGATTCATAGATGTATTTATAAAGTCGGAGAAGGTTGTTGGTAATCGTCACCAGATCAACTATTGAACAAATATTATTTCATTGGTCTGAATTTTACTCTTTGTGCAAAGAAGGTGTTTTGTAAAATAGAAAGTATTCCAATTGTGTATTTGTTGAGCAGTGTAGCTTTATTTATTGTAAGTGGATGGTTTAGCGGAAATTAGAGGAGGAAAATGGCTACAGGGTTTAGCCCAAAACTATCCACAGGAAGTTTACCAGAGTATTTAGCGAGTAATCCGAGAGTGGTTTTTACTGAAGATGTCTATGGGCAGGTACCACGAGGAAGACGCAGATCATCCAGTAGTTTCAAGGAGTCGAGATCTAAAACTAAGGGCTGTGTTAAAAGAAATTCAGGATTTTTCAGTGTCCGTGATGCAAAGGGAAAAAAGGAGAGAGTTCCTTTGCCTCCGGAATTTGTTACTGGAGCTGATTTTATCGGTGGACCTTTCCCAGGGAAGACAGCTGGCAATTATCCCCAAAGAGGACCGTATGCATGCAGACCTAAAAGTTTTGTGGACAAAGGTTCTGGGAAGGGTAAAAGTACTCAAAGGTCTAAAAGCTTCAGTGATCGGAAACAGTCCGAAAACTTTGGGACAAAAAGACATGGTGTACCTCTATTTAATACTGTTAGGTCGCATAGTTTCAAATACCCTACCAAAGGTTATTTTGTAGATGGTGATTCGGAGATATATAACTGCAGTGGTTCCCACCATGCTAGACCAGGTTTAGATCCAAATTTATTTTTCCCACCATCTGCCAATTTTGGAGACTCCAAACTACAATCTAAATTTTATACAGATTATGCAGAACAAGCAAATCAGTGGGTTAGATTTCCACCAAACTTGGTGTACTGTGGCAGATCGCCAGATGGTTATCAGGGCGGGAAATATGTGCCATCCAACTCGCCAACGTCCCCGACACTGACTATCACCGAGATCACGGACTTGGAGGAACAGGAATATCAAACAAACGACTCAACACGAGAACACAACGAGTCTGCAAAACTCTCCAAGAATAGGTTCTCCTTCAAACAAGTGTTTCATAGTTTGTTCTCGAAGGATAAAAAGTGTACAAAGAAAGATCCAAAAAATGAGAAGAAAGATAAAAACGCTGACGGAGAAAATTCTGGAAGTTTTTCTCCAGACGATGGTAATCTGGATGTGAAATATAAGAATAGAAAAGACAAATCTGATATTTGTGATAAGAAAAATGTTTCCAAGGAATCCGAAAAGAATACTTTTAAAAAACGGAACCCCACACCAGTCTACGTTGACAGTGGCCGTAAAACAAAAAAATCATTTCCATCAGAAAGGAAAGTGGACGTGGTCCGCAAGTTCAAGTCCCATCAAAGTAGAGAGCGAAGGTCAAATAAAAACCCTCTATGTGTACCAGAAAAGGATTGTGATATGAATTATGGCAAAGGTAAATGTCCCGTTCTTCTTACTTTGTCGTCGATTTCTAGTGGTATTTATATCCCAGTAGTTGGCCAATCAGAAAGCATGAAGCTTTTGGACTGTCTGAGTCTCTATCTGCAAAGTTTTACTGTTTCCCCACCATTCTGGCCAAGTATCATTTCTTGCCAACTGATCTTAATTGCTATGGAATGTGTGAATCCTGCATTGTTTCGTGTATGCCAANNTTGACTTTTCCTGTCCTCAGGATGAGACAGAAAAAAAGAACATTCAATGCTCATTGGCCATAAGTGCCGAGCGTAGGCAAAATTTTTTAGTCCTTCACCGGCATACTGTTACATTCCCATATACACGTAAGTGAAAGAATATTGAGTTGGACAATAATAATAGAACAGAACTCTATTTTATGTTGACATTAGGAACAGGTGTACCGTGTTCCATGTGTAACTTGACCTCTGACCTTGGTGCGATTGTACATGTCTCAGTACCAGGTACACAGATACCTATATATCTGTACAAATATAATTGTTTTCTCATTCTCCCAGTTATCCGACTATTTCAATACACTTGTCAACATTGTCAACTACCCATGAAATAGAAAAATAACAAATTAGTAAAGAGGCTTGAAGTTTGTTCACATATTTTCAGGGCAACAAGAGACATTTGTACATGTACTTTACTGAACATGGCTTTTGATCAGGTGGACTTCATTTTCCTCCCGTACACATTGATGTTTGTGAAAATTAGCCGTTGTGGATGGATGAGTGTTGATTAAATTATTGATTACGATTGATAGTCAATCGATCATTCTTATTCTTAGAGACTGCTGACCATGTAATTGCATATATTTGTTATGAAACGTAATTTCTTATTCCATTTATCTGATAATTTGAGGTCTATAATCCATTTACAAATTCAAGTACAGTGAAAACTCCCAAGGTTCCACTCTACATGATACAGTTATGATCAATAATTAAAATGATTAAGTCTCTGAGTATTCTGATGAAACACTTTGAATCTTATGCCTAAGATGGGTACAGTCTAAAAGAAAAGGTCACATATGACAGGTGATCTTTTAATTCAGGAGATTTATATGGGTGAAAAGCCTTATGGGAATTATACATTTAGGTCACATAAGACTAGAAATTCTTTAATTTAGTGAGTTACAAAAGTAGGTTATATTGTAAATATAGTGTATACATGTAGTTGCATGAGCCTCATTTATCCAGACGCCAATTATTCAGTTTCTTACCTCCTTGATGAAATTGCTGGGGAACAAAAATTTTTGAATTAATTGGCCAGTATGATGTAATCCGGCCACTTCATTTATTGGGACAATATGTTTGGGAGCGCAAGTATCCGGATTAATGAGGCTCCACTGTACATGAATCTCAATGTTCTTTAAAAGTTATGTTGTATGATTTTGTATATATGCTTACAGAAATTAACATTTACATATTTTTTTTTCCATTGTAGGTGGCTACCATCCCGTGAAGATTGGTGATCTGTTTAACAACAAGTACAGCGTCATCAGAAAGCTGGGCTGGGGACATTTCTCTACAGTATGGCTCTGTTGGGACATGGTGTATGTATCCATCTCTATCATCACATTTAGTCATCATGGTTCCATGATTAGCTCATTAACCCCTGAAACTAATGGACCCTTCCTTAAATCTAATGATTCAGGCAAAACCAAATGTGTCATTAGGTGTGAAGGGGTTAGCATGTTGACCTTCTGATCTCAAGGTCACCTCAGATAAACAGTCACCTATGCCAAGTGGTCATCTTGAATCCTCCCCACACATTTTACTTTATAAAGCCAATGAAGCACCACTATCATAATACACGGGGGTAGATTCAGCTATGTCCTTCATAAAGAAACTCTTGTAAATGGCATTTAAACAACACTAGATTGGCACAAATGTCTAGGATATCCATGCATGTACATGTAGAGAGGGGGGTAACATGATATGCATTAGACCAAAGCTGATAATGTGAGTTCACACCTGAGTCAAGGCCCTAGTGAAAAACAGTGTAATAACTTTAAAAAGCCTTGGCTATTTCTCGTTACAAAAAGAAAAAATAAAGAAAACATCAAGATTTAAGATTGACGCCATGGTAATGAGGATGCTGTGTAACCCTGAAGATTAATAGGAACATCCACGAAACATCCGATCGTAAGCACCAAGTTTGCCAATCTCCATTGCTACTCTTTGATTTATTGGAGTTCATTTCATTCTGAAATTGGACACATGAATAGTTTTAAGTAATCGATCCCAAGGAAGTATCAGTGTCCAATCTGTTGCTCTGAGTAGATACCTTCTGATCAAGTGAACTTCTTGTTAATTCCGATAGCTGTTTCGTGTATGTATGGGTTTGATTTTTTTCAGAATAGTTCTTTCTAAACAAGAATCGGCCTTTGTAATTTCGAGTAATTTAGTCGTATTGATTTTGATGCATTCTCATGTTGATTGATACTTCACCTACTTTTCTCGAGCACTTTGAGCGTGAAGGCTTTATTACTGGACCAGTTGAGCTCATTTACCAAACGAGAAAATAGAACTTTGTTCCCATCATTGTATCTCGTTTCAGTCGTCTGGTAGTATTTCATTACCACTGAGAAAATCGAAAATGAATGTTTCATTACTTTGAAGCGCTCGTTCTCGAAAAAGAGGAAAATTAGTTTTGCAAACAGAATTTCTAATTCCAGCTCGGTCATTTTACACTATGTGTATTTCGTCAGCCTCGATCTGCTTTAGGAACAACTATATCCATGGCATTTTTATGTTGGATGACTAGAGCTTAGCCCTTGTTTGCCAGTCACTAGGTTGGTCTTAATAATAGGTTCCACTGTACTTAGGAGACCATCTCACCAATCAGGCCAATATTTGATTCAGACTTGTGTTAGTCAGTCAATTGGGTAGTCTTAGTAGCAAGGTTCCACTGCACTTAGGAGACCATCTCACTAATCAGACTAATGTTAGCAAGTATCTACAGTATTGTGTGCTATAGGAGACCACTTCAATATCAGCCTAATGTTGGTCAGCCACTATACAGTAGTCTTACTAGCCAGATTCCTCTGTACTGAAAAACACTTCAATATCAGACTAATATTGACCAGTTACTATACAGTGGTCATGCTAGCCTGGTACCACTGTAGTTATGAAACACTTCGATATCAGACTAGTTAGTGTTGACAAGTCACTATGTCCTACTAGCAAGGTTCGACTGTAATAAGGAAACCACTTTAGTCTCAAGACTACTGTTGACTAGTCACTAGTGGTCTTACTAGCCAGGTCCCACTAATTAGGAAACCCCTAATGTTGGCCACTCTCTCAGTGGTCTTACTAGCCAGGTTCCACTGTAATAAGAAGACCACTTGAACCTCAAACTAATGTTGACTAGTCACTACAGTAGTCGTACTAGCCAGGTTCCACTGTGATTAAGAAACTACCTCAATATCAGACTAAAGTTGGTCAGTCACTACCGTGGTCGTACTAGCCAGGTCCCACTGTATATCCCATCAGTTATCATTGATGACATCTGAAGTTAGGGAAACCTTAGATATTTGTGTAATTTAATTATCTGTTTGCTCCTCAGCTGAAAATATAATCTTGTTATACTTGATTTTGTCACAAAGTGTTCAAAACTACATAAAACTTCCCGACCTACTTTTTGAAGCTATTTCAAGTCTTGTCCTGGTTCATAACTTTAATCATCAATTTTCTCAGCTCTCCCAAGATATAACTTGCTTCCAATGTGGGAGGATAGAAAATATTCATTAGTGTTCTTTTTTTTTCCCGTTATTTTGTCAGGAAACATCCCATGATTGTCAAGCTGTCATCTACGTTTCTTAATTATCCCACCAGCCCAGTGTCTTACTTTAAAATTCTAAAGGGAAATCAACAAGGTTATGCACGCATAATGTGTAGGTGATATAAATCCCTTGGAAAAGTATTCGTGAACCTCGATTGATTTTGCTGAGCAAAATGTAGTTTTCAAGTCACATCTGTTTATTGCATATCTGAAGCACTGAAGTTGTGTGACATATGTAGATTACATAAGTTAACAGTAGAGTGGAACCTGTCTTGAGAAACAACACCCTTTCTACCATGCAAATATGGTCTTTCAATTAATTCCTCGTCCATCTCAGTTGTTATAATGTCTCAATAATTAATTGCAAAACAATCAATAAAATGGTGATATTCTGATTTCGATAATTGACATGTTTCTTTGGGGATGAGTGAGGGGGTACTTTCGGGTTTTTGGGGTTTTTTTTTTCTTTTTTATAAAGTTTATAATGGTTTTATTCCCAATATTCCCCACACCTAGCACCTCACACCTTTAGCAAATGATTGAATAACATTTCCTAAAATATCCCCTATGTCTTAATCAATTGTCTACAGATTATAAGAGATGTCTTAGGAAGGCCATAAGTCTAACTTCATCCCGTGATAAGGATTACGATGGAATCTCACTTTGGCATATATAAGTCTGCTGTGTAAGCTGGCAGTGTGAAATATGCATTGTAACACTCGTCCATTTCACCTTAGATTAATGGGGCTGTACAATTACTGTTTATGACTTGTAGCTCCGTGAAACAGGAAATTGGTCTGTAATTGACAGATCGATTAGCTGAAAAAAGAAACCTCATGTTAGTGGATAAAGAAAAGTTATATAAAGTGGAACCTTGCTATTCAGACCACCTAAGCAACTGGCTAAAATTGGTCAATTAGTAAAGTGAGGTTGAAATAACCTGGAATAGTGCATGCTGAATTTTGATGTTCTCTATTGCAAGGTGGTATTTGGGCGAGGTTCTACTGTATGAGCCCTAAACTTTACTGCTTGATTTCAGGGATTTATCACTGCTGTTGGGGCCACCATGGCCTAGTTATTAATGTGTTGTCTTTGATTGAGAGGTCCACAGATTGAATCCAAGCTGTGCGCGTCTTTCAAATGAGACAGTAAAAACTGAGGTCCCGTGTCATAGTAGGTGTCGGCACATTAAAGAACCCTCCCTGCTCTACGGCCGTAAGTGCTGACCAAATGCAAAATTTATTAGCTTTCACTGGCACATTGTAATGTCTCCATACAAGTAAAAGATTATTGAATGGGATGTTAAACAACAATACAATACAAATGGTGTTTTATATTTTGATATATTTGAAGCCCAAAAAAATGAATAAATAAATGGGGGAGTGGGATGAGTCCGCAGACCCCTCTGGTCTGTGAGTGATACTAATATAGACGTAAAAATCAGGCTTTGAAATGAAAGTTGAGTTATCTATCCCTGACCCTTGTGTGGTAACAATTTACTACAGAGGTGTTATGATATTGATTATGATTTCATTTTAGTCTGCTCTTTTGTGTAGGCATATTGAACAGCTTAAGCAAGTCCAACATTATTCGAGTCGGATCATTTCCGTGGCTTCGATGATGTAATTTTGGAGTAGCTTTAATCAAGAGGAAGCAGTAAGATTAGGAAAGGAGAAGACTTATCATTGCAATAAATTCAAATCTTAATTTTTGTCTTAATGTCTTGCAGTACAAAGAGATTTGTGGCATTGAAGGTTGTGAAGAGCGCCCAGCACTACACAGAGACGGCTCTTGATGAGATCAAGTTATTGACTTGTGTAAGTCCAATCTTCACTAATCGGTTTTCTTATTGTTATGTCAAGGGACATAAAACATGAGGTATTTCATTTTTCCCGTCTGTCTGTCCATCTGAATTGTCCGGCTATCTATTTTGGAGCTGCAGCTTTGATATTTTGGCAGATGTGTAAATTTACATACATGTAATAGGGGGCTACCTTTGCTCAGTTGTTAGGGTTTTCTCCTTCAGACCATCAGATTGATGGGTTCTTATCTAGGCTAAATGGTTAATTGCCTTTCATGTCTTTGGGATTAGATAGTGAAAGTAGAGGGGGGGAAATAGAGATCCCATCTCACAGTGAATGTTGGCACATTCAAGGATCCTTACAGCACAATGACTGTAAGTGCTGAGTATAGGCCAAATTTGTCGCACTTCATCGACTTTGGTGGCATCTCCAAGTAAGTGAAAGATCATCGAGTTGGACATAAAACTACAATACAAACCACCAACCACTCTCTTTGATTGTTCAGCTACCCCCTCCCACAGTTTCCTGTCTCCTTGTACACCTGTGATATTTTACAGAATGTTTATACAGGTAATGAAGGTTTGCATGTCCATACTGTAGATTACTTTAATTTCGCACATACCACATTTGGCGAGGTCATCTCCCTTAATCTATTCGTGAATATCTGAGTTTGCGTTTTTATTATCTTTAAAAAAAATAATTAAACTCCCAACATCTACTGATTTTCAGGATTGATGGTATGACGAGTGCAAATGAAATAAAGACAGTGTTGCCAACAAAATGGGGCACTGAATGTGTATCAAATTACGTGATGAATTTCAACTTGCGTTTGATAAGTCTAAAGAAATTTAATTTCACGCGAAATAAAAGTAATCTACAGTAAGCAATTATATGTGTCATACAGACACACTTCATGACCAGTTTTAATACAAAATATGTTTCTACATTTAAATTTGACATTCAAGATTACTGTATTATTTCAAGTAATTGTATGGATGCCCCGATTTATAAGGTAAATTATGTATTAAAAGAAGATTTCAGCATTGACTTTATGGACTGTTATTTTTATATTGCATGTCTGAGCGGAGGGCAATAAGGGAGTTTATAGACTGGTCAGTCACCCAAAAATATTGCAATTATAAATACATATTTTTAGGTAACTGACCAGTCCATTAACTCCCATGTTGCCTCAAGAGCCTAATAATATTTATAATATTATACCGAATCTGTCTTGAATGAAATGATTTTCATTAAAAACAGAAAACTCAAATATTTCATTATAGAGCTTAATGACTTATAATGGTATAATGTCGTCACACTATTACATGTAGGCCCGTTGTCCGTGACTCCAAGCCTTACATACAAAAATATTGACTGGAGCAACTACTAGAATTAAATAAACATTTATATGACTGAGGTATAATGTACAAATTTAAGGCTTTGTACCTTTATTTGCTTAGTTAAACCATATTTGAAATATATGTCCAACAATGTGTATGACTGACATAGTTTTAACGGATATACTGTTCTTTTTCATATTAGGTCAGAGAAAGCGACAAGGCAGATCCATTTCGAGAGCGAACTGTGCAGTTATTGGACGACTTCAAAATATCGGGAGTAAATGGCACTCGTATCCTTTATTTTCTATGACAAAATTCTATATGGATGACTTATCTAGGAATCCCATTTGGCACTCATTTAATTTAACCGAGGTCCCGTGCCACAGTAGGCATCAGCATGTCAATGAAATCTCGCTGCTCAATAACCATAATGCCAAGCATGGGCCAAATTTGTCACACTTCATCGGCATGTGGTGCCGTCTCCATATAAGTGAAAGATTCTTGAGTGGGACATTAAGCGACAATACAACCAACCAATCCATTCATTTGTAAGTCATAATCATGACACACCCTTTAAAACCGGTCCGTTGTGACCACCACCTGATACTGTGTTTGGAAGCTGAGGACAGTGAGCCAGGGCCAGAGGCTATCAAATTGCCCAAGTCAGAAATAGTGTGGCCCAGGGCCTGACACAATGAAATTGGCCAAGTCAGAAATTGTGTGGCCAAGGGCCTGACACAATGAAATTGGCCAAGTCAGAAATAGTGTGGCCCAGGGCCTGACACAATGAAATTGGCCAAGTCAGAAATAGTGTGGCCCAGGGCCTGACACAATGAAATTTGCCAAGTCAGAAATAGTGTGGCCCAGGGTCTAACACAATGAAATTGGCCAAGTCAGAAAAAGTGTGGCCCAGGGCCTGACACAATGAAATTGGCCAAGTCAGAAATCATGTGAATCTGGACCAGAGGCTGTTTGATTGGTCCAGTCAGAATTGTGCAACCCAGGGCTTAATCAAATAGGGCAACCTAAAAATGGTGTGAGCTAGGCTATCTAATTGGCTGAGCATGTCAAATAAGTTATTCGTGGAGGTTCTGAAGTTTTATGGTCCTGTCCCTTTATCTGAACTTATTGGGGTATTCTCCATTCTTTTAATCATAATGTTCTGCCTGCTAAGCTACTAAGGTCCCACTGCAAGTTACAATCAATGTAAATTATCTCCCTTTTTACATTAGATATACTTAAAACATTACTGATCAAACATGGAAATTGTCAGTTGTATTGACCTTGACTTTGTGTTAGATGTCTGTATGGTATTTGAAGTACTGGGAAATAATCTGTTGAAGTTAATCATACGCTCCAACTATCAAGGAATTCCACTGAGAAACGTGAAAACGATTACTAGTCAGGTAAGTGATTCTGTATGGTGGAGTCTCTTTGACTTGGAGGCATTTGTTTCCCAGGTAAATTGTCCAGATAACTGAAACATCTAGATTCTAAAACATACTTTTTATAGTTGCACAAACTCCGGAGGTTTACTTTGGCTTAGTGGGTAGCCTAGACATGGACTAAGTTAACTTGACACTCGGGCTAGTGGATTTCTCTATCATCACAGGGCAGTGGAGATTCTATTAATCATGTGACTCACAGTAGGTGCTGGTACAGTAAAGACTGACACTTCTCTTTGGACACAAGTGCTGAGCATGGGCCAAATTTGTGGCCCTTCATTGTAAATGATAATGTCTCCATATACAGTCTAACCTGCCTTAGTGACCCACTGAATCAAAGGAAGACCTGTCTTATGTGACATCAAAGAGTGGTACCCAATATAATTTTTTCCTATAAATCGCCTTATTTAATAGACCACTTGCCATATGTGACCCGTTTTGCTCCTTTCCATGTCTGTTTTGTTCCAAGGTCCCTTTGATTGGCCGTTGTAGACAAGTTTGACTGTATGTAATTTGAAATGAATATTATGTTTATTGCAGGTCTTGCAAGGACTGGATTATCTACACACCAAATGCAACATAATACACACAGACATCAAGCCTGAGAATGTGCTGATGTGTGTCGACGACCCATACGTCCGTAAATTAGCATCTGACGCATGCGAGTGGCAGAAAGTGGGTGCCAAACTACCTGGCTCCGCAGGTCAGTAAAACAGCCATTGTCCTCTTCTTCTTTGAATGATGTACATCTGTAGATGGTATCTGTGTGAGCCTAATAACCATAGCAACAGCTACATTGTTGATGAATCGTAATACATTTGTTTTGGCAATTACTATTTGTGTGGTGATAAGTTTGTTGTTGAAATCATTTGACAACCTCAGTGGAATGGGAGTTTACTGCATTTGGCTTTTGATAAAGAGGTCTGGGGTTTGAATCCAGGCCATGACACACTAAAATCATTTTCATAGGTAGCAGCTCCTTTGCTAGGTGTCTGGCATTTGAAATTAAATTTTTGAGTTGTATGAAGGGGACCTGAAAAAACCCAGGCCCTGTGTCACAGCAGATGTTGGTACGATAAGGACCCATTTATGCTCATTATCAGTAAGATGGGCATAAATTTTAAGCCCTACGTCGGCATCTTTTGATGTTTCTGTTTGAGTGAAAGATTTCTGAACAAGAGATTATACAACAGATTATTGAAAAGAAATTTAATTCATTTGTTTTCTCTTAAATATGTCTGTAAATGCAAACAATATCTGCCTACAACTAAGCAAGTTCTTCTTGTATTACAGTCAGCACAGCTCCTAAAGAAAAACCTCAAGACCCTACCAAAATGTCCAAAAGTAAAAAGAAAAGGTTAAAAAAGAACATGAAAAAGAAACAGCAGAGGCTGGAGGAACAGATCAGCCAGATCAAAGAGCTATCTGACACAAACCCCGACACGAATCCCGACAGCGCGACCGATATGGAAAAACTGGTACGTTGTTCAACACCTACTTGGGAATCAATCAGGGCTTGCGATCCATGTCACAGTGTTCTCCTCAGCCCCAAGTACAACGGTGGTACCACCACACTATTTCAAATGTGTCTAGTGGAATGAATGGGTTTTTATACGCCCGTCGAATGACGGGACGTATTATGGTATGGCGTTGTCCGTCTGTCCGTCCGTCCGTCTGTCCGTTAACTTTTCTTGTCCGGAGCATAACTCTTAAACCGTGCATGATAGATTCATCGAACTTCATACACATCAAGACCATCACAAGACGCAGTGCAGTGTTCAAGAACCATAACTCTAGCTGCAATATTTACAGAGTTATTGCCTTTTGTTAAAAATTTAATTTTTCCTTTGTCCGGAGCATAACTCTCAAACCGTGCATGATACATTCATCAAACTTCATATACATCAAGACCTTCATAAGG
>JACSZP010010359.1:0-12015 GCA_016161895.1 Pinna nobilis
TCTTATATTATTATAGATATTATTCTGCATTTTTGGTAACTCTTTGGTTAAGTCAAGGCGTACCGAAAAATTCTTTGATAATGGTCCAATGTACTTTTTTCAGGTAGGGAAATTGCATTTAATATTTATATTTTATTATATTTATATTTCTTTCATCCAGTAATTGCTATTTAATCGTACATTATTGAGGAAAAGACTTTTCCATTGCTTTGCTGTATAGTGTGTTTACATGTCTGTTAGAATATCGATATTTTGTGCCGCCTTTTTATATATTTTATGAATCGAACAAAAGGCGGATGAACAATGGTCTCGGAGTTCCGCTGAATAATAACGTGAGATCTGTGTATACTTTCCGACAATTGCAAATGTGCATTATAAAAATGACAAACCAGAACACTTTTTATTGTTAATATTATAAAAATGACAAAGAACGTCAATATAAATTTTGTATTTAAAGCAAGCATGATTTCCTGTTTAAGCTTGAGCAATTAAACTCTAAGGAAATGATGTCAATCCTTTGACGTTTGAAATTATTCGAGTGATTGTTTCTGTTCGCAACTTGTAAATCAAATGCGTATAAAAGTTTATGTAAAGCATGCGCTAAGTGCAATTATCCTTTATATGCATAGCTCTTTCATTTTTTCTGACAATAAAATGCAGATTTTTAAAACATTTTAGATATGAGATTCTGTTTATATTGATTTCGGAGTCGATTGTTTTTAGACTTTTGATGTATAGTCGGAATAGTTTCTGCACGTTGCTTTAATGTTTGCAATACACAATCTTATCGAGAACCAATGGTCACTTTAAATCAATCTAAGAAGGGATACCTCTTGTAAAGCCCCATAAAGTATTGAAAGAGAAATATCCAGAACTTGTATGGAATGGCAAATGTTAAAATTTACTGAATTTGGTACATCTTTTAAAATACTCTTGAGAGTTACAAAATCGACAAAATGTCCAAAAACTATCAAAAAATAATTTTTTATATGGGTACATGATTTTAAAGCTTTAGTGGAAAATGCAAGAATAAATTTTGAAAAGTTCCAATTTAAGATACATTTAGAATTATAAAACTGCTAGGTTTTTCCGTGTCCGAATGATTAGAGCATTGCGCTTTGAACAAACCAGTCTTTCACGTTGTGTCAGCGTGTGTTCGAAGCACGCTGGAACCTTTACTGACTTTGTTAGAAACTTGGCCCATCTATTTGCGAAATACGGGTAATCTCTCCCCCAGGTACATTTGTATCCAGGCTCTCTCCTCCACCAAAAACGAAATTGGCCGCCTCCGTATGACTGAAAGATTGTTGATTGAAAGCAAATAACAACAACAAAAAAGATTTCTTCAATTTGTTTATTTAGTCATTTGAAAATTTTACGAACTAATGTTCAAATCATTGCTTTATTAAGAGTCAAGGCCATTGAATTAAAAGTCAGGGTCATCGGCACTAAGAAGTAATTACATGGTCAAAGGCTAAAAAAATCAAAATTTTGTAAATACTTAGGCACCTACTTTTCGAATACTATAATATGAATCTGACAAAAATGGGTATGTTATATTTCATTTCATAAACAATCGGCTTTAAATATTTTCTTAAAATTACGTTATTTTTAAGGCTTCCTGTGATGTCCTGTTTCTCTTTTATTGCCTTGTTAATATACTGGTAATTTTGTTTTGCTAAGGAACATTAACTTATACTTACAAATCAAAAGTGAAAGGGCAAATGTAACATTGACTTCCTTCTATAGATTGTTTTTGTATTCTCTTCATTGACCTTCTCTTTTCATGCATTACCCATATTTCACGTGACTGAATCATTTCTCTCTATACAAACATTACGGGTAAATACAAGGTTTATATAGGGCAATGTAACTTCCGGCCAGACGGAAATTCGTTAATCACTGTTTATAAAGTTGTTCAAAACTACAGGTATATGTAAAAGAGCAAATGATATAAGTATCAGTGTTTAGTGTGTATGTTCCCCGGATCAATATAAGCAATATCAGTCTGAAAAGTGATGACCACTTAGGTTTTAAGCTAAAAATCAATGGTACTAATTCGTCACGGTACAAGTTGTTCACACATATAAAGGCGACTTCACTTTTTGTTTGATTAACTCTACATTACCTTTATCCTAAGTTCACTTTTAATTCATAATATTTTGATAAATATACACATGGCATGCTGAGATATAAAATTGTATGAGAAAAGGCGTACTTTTTAAAGTTATTGTAACGTATTCCCGGTAATAAGTTCGTTGATTCGAGCTCCTTCACAGGAAGCAGCTAGGTTGCTATATCCTGCCTGTGGCCTAGATCCAGTTTCCTATTTGGTATATGCATCGGCACATTAAATAGCTCAATTTACGTGCATAGAGATTCGCCTTAAGTAGTCGTGCTGCAGATTATAATAGAACATCCTTGATAGGGACATCATAATGTTTAAAGAGATCCCCATATTGACGCAGGTTCGGTTTCAAGAGTTCAACAACATATCCATTGTAACTATTTTATCGGCAAGCCTCCTGCTCTGTATGGAAAATATATTCTATTCATAAGAGGAATATACCCTCCCATAATTTGAACTTTCTGATATTGGAATTTAGATCGTCAGTCTTGGTATGAATTATTGTTAAAATGTTCACTGTCCTTCCGGATTGATTTGTGTAGGTTAAGTAAAAGGCAGTTATGCAGTTATTTGTACTCCCAATGAATTCATGTTCTGTTGGATACTTCTGGTCAAGGGAATGTTAAACTAAGCGCGCCGCAAATTAACCATTAAATAAAATTGAAGAGATGCTGCATCATTCATTTGCAAGATGATGATGTATAAAAATGGTAAAGGCAAGAGTGATCGATCTCATAATTCATACAAAATTGCAAAATAAGGCAAACTCGGATCCCTGAATACACAAGAGGTGGGATCAGGTTCCAAGGAGGAGTATGTATCCACTGTTGACCAGTTACACCCGCCGTGAGCCCTATTTCTCTCACCCCGGACAGAAAAATCCATCAATATACCAGTTCTGAGATATCTCTGTCTCGCACCCGCGTGCTTATCAAGAACCCCTTGACGTCACTACCGGTAAGTCTTGGCCTACTTTTGATGTATTTCGTCCGTTCGAATGCAGTGTTGCACCTATATATTTACTACTTAGACATACAATATTTGAGGGTGAGAGAAAAAATAATCAACCACCACTTTGTACAGGAACAGATAAATCTCACCCTTGTGTCAAAGATTTGCAACATCCACGACTCGGCAAGCCTCGTCGTGGACTGCAAATCTTTGACACTCTGGTGAGATTTCTCTGTCTCTGTACAAAGTGGTGATAGATTCGATATGTTTTGATCTAGTAAACGGAGCGGGGGCCTCCGTAGCCGAGTGGTTAGCGTGTTCGACTTCGAGCCGAGGGGAGCGGGGTTCGATTCCCGCAGCGCCACTCCGCGGTTTGCAGTCCCTGTCTTTCGGATGAGACAGTAAAAACCGAGGTCCCGGGTCACAGTAGGTGTTGGCACGTTAAAGAACCCCCCCTGCTCTACGGCCAGCAGTGTCGAGCACGTATCGGCAAACCAGATCATTGAACCAAACGTAGAATGTACGAAAAGCTGACTTTAACCTAGACTGTTGGAATCCATATAATATCAACTTGTTTGTCAGTAGTCTACGTCGATTTAAGAACTGGCCATACGTCGAACAAGCTCTAGCGTATCGAAGCAGTTCAGAGACATAAAATCCGTATGCAGACGAGGATGGAAAATTGCTACATAAATATGGAAAGTTGACGATGGTGAAACTGAAGTCATACCGTTTATCATAAAGTTGAGTTGTCAGTTTTCCGTTAAGGCGTATTTTTAGTAAATTATCCAAGTACGAAGCATACGTAGAAGATTCTCTAGTGTCTTATATTTCGAGTTCACTAGGGTATATCGAATCGACATACGGATGAAAGCGATTATTGTTGATAGATAAATCGTCGTCGATATATCTAAATGTCGAGTTGAATGCAACAGCAAGAGACTTTATCTGCTCACGTAGAAGCTTTGGAATAAATTCTGCCTCATAAGAATACAAAATTTGTTTAATGACCGATTACCAAATATTAATATTTCCTATCTTTTGCCATTTTTGTTGAAGATGCAACTGTCTTTTATGCCAAAAAAGTTTAGTCTTTAACTTATTGTGAGGGATGGTGGTATAAAATGTTGAAAAGTCGTACGCTTTGATGCTGTTTATTATGGAAAACTGACTGTTGTGACGTTAAATGTCCTAAAAGTTCGTTAGAATTTTTGAGAATCCACATCTGATTCACACCGCTTCTGGCACAATGTTGTGGCACAATACCTTTGTATTTGTACATTTGAAGTTTCTCCTTCACAACTTTTCATATTTGCGTGAGGACTAAGGATAGGGGTTTTGTAGAACATTTACTGTGTATTTTTGTTTTTAAGGGGTTTTGTGAGGTTTAGGAATCCAGTACAGGTACGGTAACTCGTTTTCATTTGTCCTGGAATATCAATGCATTTAAAACTAAAACATGATTTTGAAGAATTTCATCTTTTGAAAGTACAGTTTCACCTCATTCGAATACAAATATCTAAGTCAGGAGAGGGCTAGATTTGTACCCACTTGAGTGCCGATTATATCTCAAAAACGTTTCCCGCGATATACATGAAATATTAAAAGCTCAAACATCTCGATGATGTCGTTTTCCGTGCATTTGTAATTTAAATGAGAGTACTCCGTCACAATCCATGGTTCTTCATAACCTGAAACTAAACAGTTTTTCTGCATCTTCATTCATGAATATCCTCAAACTGAGCTTTTAAATTGCTGGTAAGGAATTACTATATAAAGGATCGAAAAACCAAAGATCTCTCTGTTTTTAGCTTGACTGAATCCGATAACTTTTTTGAATTTTTTAAGATTCACACCTAATTGATCAAGTCTTTTGAGCGTATAGCTATATAGTACTTCTGAATCAATTGCGTCATTTGCTTACGTACTTTGGTAAGCATAGTACATAAAACATTGGCGGAACACTTTGATGACTAGGTATTAATACCACGTTTTGGACCTCTTACGAATTCGATGACTATATTGCAATTCAGGGTCTGCATCACTTGTCCCTATTCATAATGAAGTAATGAAGTGTGGTATAATAAAGGTTTTTCAAAAATATGAACAGAGTCAAAGATCATCTGTCACAGTACTGAATAAGTACTTAATGATAAATTAAAGATTCTTGTGTCAAATGAACGAGACTAATTTTCTATATTTCGGACCCTTACATAACAGAAATCTTTTTTTCTTATAATTTTGAAAAAAAAATCCTGTTATAATGTGACAATGTAGATGAAATTGAAAAAAAGGTTTAGTGGGAGATTAAATATAGCTTTATAATCAATGCTACACAGAAAGCTTTGGCGAAGTGGTTCAACATACACTTTTGGTTCCCCGTGTGCTATTTTTGTTCCAAAAGTGCGAACAATTTTAAAATGTCAAGACATATTGCAGTATGTAAATTATCCTATGCAGAGGGATAAAGTCATATTACTCACATAATTAAGATATTACAGTACGCTTAAAATTTTGACAAAATTAGATAGAAAAAAGTTGCAACTAACGAATTCATGGCCTTACTTTTTCTAACCCACTCCAAAGTCACGTTAAGTTTTGGCTAGCTGAGCTAGACGTAGATAAATTTACGTTTCATTTCAATGATAACAATGCACTTTAATCGAATACCACTTGAATGCAAGTAATATACTGTAAATCCAGTTTTATTCGCGAGAATTTATTTTCGCGTAAGCGAAAATAAAATTCTCCCTTAATTTACTAACTTGGCATTTATATACACCATACAGCATTAACTATTATACTCAACATACACGTGCGCGAAAATATAGTGTCGCGAATATTTGCAAAGATACTGATTCGCCAAAATAAAGTTCCGCGAAAATTTCTGGATTTACAGTAGTTTGATGGAAGTTACAGTTGATAAGAATTAAGAGATTAGTTATGTTATGCTCGAGCTGGGTTATAGACCTAAATGGACTGACGTCAAATTTTACGGACTGCAAATCAGTTCTTTGAAAATTTGTGATTGATATTCGTCCGTGCGGAAATTCGTCAGAAAACTTGTAAATGAGTATACATACATGACATCTGTCAAATAAATAAAGCTTTGTTTGAATTTCAAATTGACAATATAATGTTTTAAAGTAGTCAATAATGCAGTGTACGGATGAACTTTTTATGTAAAAACTAGGACTCATCTCACAATATTTACACATGTTGTTATGCATCGTTTAAAACCTAGGTATATAAACGTTTGTACAGTATATCATTACAGTAATACATATTGATCATTCAGCATTCCAATCTATTTACGATTGTTTTTACCTTATCTTTACCCATGTATACATAATTACTCTCCAATAGATACAGATTTAAAGTCAATACAGAGAATAATTCAACTAATTTAAGATCGATACCATTTAGCGTTTTAGTATAGAATAAACTGAACGGGGATATAGTGATGGAAAAGCTACAAATGATAGCGTACCTTATCAAAATTACAAAAGAAAATACCACTGCAGTTGTATGCCTGAGTATAATCGTCTCAAACATCTTTTCGGTACTAGGTAAGTAATGTTGCAGAATTGCCTTTTGTTTTGTATATTCATTATTTATTTTTATGTTGCTATTTCAGAAAATACTTTTGATGTCATCGCCTTATAGTATCAACGTTACCATGAATAAATATCATTGATGTTTTGTTTCCGAATAAGGAGAATTTCACGCTAAAAATACGATACATTGTTTTGTTGTTGTTTAACTTAAAACTCTGAAAATCTTCGCTTATATGTTAACGTCACCGTATACCAGTGAAAAGCGACATTTTGGCTTTGGTCGATGCTTACGGCTCCAGAGCAGAAGGATACCTGTAACTTCCTGACACCTACTGCGACAGGCAACATCGGTTTAACTGTTCCACCCAAAATACAGAGACAGCCAAGCGCAGAATGACTCGGATTCGAATCCACTCCCTTCCGGTCAGAAGGCAAACACGTTAACTAATAGGCCATGGCGGCCCATGCTTGATTCTTGTGGTTTAGTAATGTTTGTAAGTTTTTATTGCAAACGTTGGTAGCTTTCACTGACCTGAAATTGTTACCAGGGCTTTTGCTCTGTCTCCCTAATGTGATCGATAGTAGAATACCACCATTTATCGAGAATCTAGTAAAATAACATAAAAATCAACCAAACAGTCAGAATCGTGAGTTTACGGTTATTTCTATTGTGCAATACCCTTCTAACTTAATTCAGTAACTGAAACGAAATGTAAATATATGTATAACTTTAATCGAATGGATAGAATGAGAAATGATTATAAACATCTTTTCAACCTAGTGACCTGTTTGCCAGTGTTCGCTATATACGTGGGGGTTCCGGGTTCGATTTCATATAGCAACAAACAGTCTTCGCTAAAATTTGATTAGTCAAGCCAGGGGCGTGAGAAGCCACCGTAATTGATCGTTTGGATTTGACCTTTGATCCAAGGCCCTGTGTCACAGTGTGTGCTCTGAAGTTAAGGTTAAAGATTTTATCACTTCTTAATATTCATGAGTATTTAGCAAGGCGAATAGTTCAAGAACGTCACGGCTAATCTGTGATCACCCATATACGTATATGTAAAATTAATCCGCGACATAGTATATATACCAAAAGATAAGTGAATTAACTGGTTAAAATAGTATATCTTTCTCAATAAACAATCAGATCTAAATATCATCGAATAAAGCAAGTCATAATAGCCTAGAAGTTTCACAGTTTTAGAGAAACTTAATAGAGATTTGCTTGAAAGACACGAAATTGGAAGAGTTGATTTCTTAAAGATGTTTGAAGGTGTTTTCCTACTTACTGATTTATTATTCTAAATAAATCTGAATGCAACTCATGTTCTTGATTAAATCAACATTTATATACATGTTTATTGTATTACATATTCCCGAATTTGGTATGAACCTGCTTTATAACTATGTCAATGTTAATTTTTGATATTTTTCTTGCGAACATGATTATGAAGATACCCTTCACATGTTGGATTAATACCATTTTTGTTTTGTATGTTAATTTAACTTTGCTAAGGAATGAGATTGTTGATATATAATTAATTAACTCGATATAAGTGATATCTAGCTCCAATGGAGACAGCATGAAACGATTTCGAATAACTTCACATTTTGGCAAATGCTAAACACTCAAAACATTAAAAAAGTCAGGGAGGTTTTGTTTGCAGACGATGTGGGACCTCTTGGGCAAAGTTGTTTGCTTGTTTGCCTTCTGATTGTGAGGTCGGAGGTTCCACGTCACATTAGGTGTTTCACAATAAAGAAGTCTTACTTAATGACAAAAAGGACACAAAGCATAAGCCAAATTGGTTGTCCTCCACCGACATCGGTGACGCGTCCATAGAACAAAAATACAACTACAACTTATCAATCAATGTTTAGGATGTTTCCCGCTAGTATCCAGTGGTGGATTCAACGGGGCGCACCCGGCGCGCCCCTTCAAATTTTCCAAATATACTTTTTTCGTTATATTTCTATAAAATGTCAGAAAATTAATTAAAAATTTTGCGTCCCCGCTCCCTAATTTCACATCCTGGATCCGCGCCTGATATCTACCGGTTTTCTAAATACGAACACTTTGTCGTAATGCAACGTATGCCTGTACAGCTTAAATTTTTAGTTTGAAATTATTCATAAAACAGGTAAAAGGATATGTTTTCTACTCTATCTGTGGATATTTATATTCGTGAACAGTTTTGCATCTAAGACGTCTCAAGTGACACAATTTTTTATTTGGGGATAGATATTTTCAATTCTAACAGTTTAAGAACTACAAGTTTAATGAGAAGTAAATTTTACAGTTCGTCTTTGCAAAATGCACAGCACTCATTTGATAGTGCTTGCAGGTGTTATCAAAACGAAATATATTATTCGGTGGATCAAATTGGTTTAAGATGACAGGCGGCCTGATCAATATATAATGATGATATCAAAGCAACAATAATGGCTACCATTAAATGTTTCTGTGTTCTGGTTTGTTCACTCAGGCGTGAATGGTTCAGTTTCCAATGAAGCGGATGGACAATATATCAACGTCACAGGTGAGTTATTAGTAATGATAACATTTCTTCAAAAGATTCCTCTGTTTGAAGATCAAGAGACAATCATGCCATCAACGAGAACAAATGTTATAAAGCTAATATATATTTAAGATCTGCTTTATCAGATTCTAAAGACTACCGTGCCTATAGATACTTGCTACGTTCAGGTACCAAATTGTTAATTATCAGTGACGTCGACTTAGATAATTATGACGTAATTGTAAAGTAAACATAAAGGAACTGAATAATGATCGATCCTTTCTTATAAGAAATATAAATAATGATTTGGGCAAATACGGACCTCTGGAGTTACCAGGGATGGGACCATGTACCTGGGAGGACTGAACATCCCCTGTCGACTGGTCACACCCGCCGTGAGTCATTTATCTTGACCAGGCACGAAAACGTTTAGCGTCTTTTTTATTGCAACAACCTCAACACGAGAAACAATTTTAACAAAATATCTGTAATCCTTACTTAGGTCATTAATCATGATAAGTTTATATACCCAACTCTGTCTCTAGAAATGCAATACATATAATGGCATTGACCATATGGCATGACGGTTGAGATCACTTTGTCAGCTTTTATCATCAAATCCATGTGATTGCCGTAAACTATATGGAATTCGCTACTTCATTTCATTACTCTAACGGTCTGCAATACAATTTCTTCCTCGGTTTTTCGATTGGGACTGGAATAAATTCTAACAATTCCCTGCGCATTCCCTGTTCGATATATGAATCTTGAATACTGCAATTCGGTTCCACAATTTTCGTAAAACGGTTTCATTTCAGAGAAGTACTTTTGCATTTCTTATTTCTTTGTTGTAGTAAAATTTGTCTTTGAAGGCAGTAATGGATAACTGAGATAAGTTCAACTATGTATGTATATGTATTGAAATATGAATCATATGCATTGATTATTGTATTGTTGTTCCATTGTGCATTATGTGTGGGTCAGTTAAATATAAAGAGTGAAATGCATTATGTGCATCTTATAAGACCAGGGTCAACTCAATTTCAATCTTAACATTTAAAAGCAAACCGTTTGTGGTCGACATGCATGATTACGCTCATAAGTGTACATCAAGGTACCCGGAAACGATATGAATTGATATGCAAGCGCAAGGGAATTATATTCGCCAGCATATGTTCTTCTCCATACGATTTACTTAATTTACTTAATATTTAACGTGGCACTCACTTCTTTTATAAAACAAATGAAATGATATATCATAAACGGAAGGAACAGAAATTCTTTTCAATTCTATTTTTTCAAAATGCCTTTTTTAAGGTGTACATTAGTGCTGTCAATCCTGTTTAAAGAGACTATTCAAGGGAAGGAACAAAAAGGGTCACATATGACATTTTTAGAACACACATTTAGGTCACATAGTTAAGTTACTATTTTAATTCAGTGGGACGCCAAGGCAGGCTAAGTTATTTCAATAATAAACAAAATAATCAACAAGATTTGTTTCTCCTCCTAGGCACCTGATCCCATATCTGGTGTATAAAGGGGTCCATGGTTGCCCAACGACTTACTTTGTATTCCTCGTAGGAATAATGAGATCGATCACTGTTTCCCTTTCAATTTCATTTAGATTTATCTTTGTTTTATTGTAGCTGGATACGGTTGGAAGACAATCAGAATATTCACAGTTGTTGATGAGGATGTCCCATTTGATGAGGTCGATACAAGGTGTAAGCTACATGGATACGGCCGTCGGTTAGATTATGGCCACAAATCAACAGAATACGTTTATACTCTGCACATGCTCTCTCTTAATGGATGGTAAGATACTATACGATATTTGATTGAGTAAATACATTTTTTACGATTGAACCTACTTAGCGAACCACTGAATCAAAGGATCGGCTTACTTTTATGACTTAAATTCTTGGGCATCAAAAAAGTTTTTCCTATACATATCACCTGCATTAAGACACTACCTGGTGTATGACACCCTTTGTTATCCTTTCTTCGGACGTTATCTTACATTAGCCTGTATTTGTAGAAAAGTTCAAAGTACGTTAATTAATAATTCCTTCAAGATAGGGATGTTTCATGTTTGTTTTGATATTTCATGAAGAACACATGTCATGATGCAGATTTCTTATTTCATTTCTGAAATTCCCTTCATAGAGAGGTGTCTTTGTCTTGTAATTGTAGTTAAGAATAAAGTTGAAGCTACGAAAGGAGTATTCCAAAGTTAACAATCGAAGCATAGGTAACAGTATGACGAATGCCAAACCGGGTAGCAAATTATTATTTACACAGCAACAAATAAAAAAGAAAAGTTACATAACACGAAGACAACTACATGTTCTCTGAATTAGTAGAGATATCCCATATTCATAATCAATTTCTTCTCAAGCGCGGTACCCTTCGGGCCTTCAGTTTCACACAACTATTGAATGACTTTACATTTATGTGAAAATCGGTGGCGAACAAAGGAAGAAACATTTTCAAAGAATACGGTCGGTGTATGTAGTTTTACTGGGTTTTTTTTTTTCACTCGAGTGGTATTGACGCAGTCTTGACAAAAAATGATGTTATTTTAATTATTTACCTTCCTGTACTGCAGGTCATTAGAGAAACTTCTTAGTGCACAATTCATCAAACCTCAGTCTGAATGGTATCAGCATAAAAACAACGGAAGGTGCAAATTGGCGGGCGGTCTGTCTGTAATTAATGATACTAACAACACACCACTGTGTAGTAGTATTGGCACAGAATACACAACTGATCTTGCAACATTTTTCGCAACGTCATGTGACATTTGGAGACCTTACATTTGTTTGAAAGGCACTGATAGTAAGTATGAAAGCTG
>JACSZP010010361.1:5493-20303 GCA_016161895.1 Pinna nobilis
ATCTTCATTTAATCAAATTGTATGGGCGATCCACCGTACAATATATGGATGTAATCATACTGATAAGGAGTCCGGACCTCATTGTAAGGAGAAAGACCTACGTAATATTACCAGCGGGAGTATACAAACGAGATATAATCACCAATGAAACTCCGATAAATGTGTACTTGATACCATAGCAGATGATAAATTTGCGAGTACAAAAAGGTTAATGTGTTTACAATGCTACAGTTGTTATTTTTAAATTAATCTGGATTAGTCAAAGTGTGATATAGACTAATACAAATGTATGTCGGCATTAGTACCAGTACCATGCCTGTCATTTAGAAAATTATTTGTCTTGAAATTGTTATCATTTATAAGTTTCTGCATAGTCACATTTGGTATAGTAAACATTAATGTAATTGTAACACAAGGATATCGCAAGTTGATTACCTACAGGAAGAGGGGGGATCTAAAACTAAAATAAGTTTCACTGATAATAAAGAGTGATGAAACTTAATTCAAAAAGGTGATAGTTGAAGATATCGAGAGGGCAATCAAAATGCAAAAAAGCAGAAAAAACCATGATCAAAATAAAAGCATGCAATAACACAAACAGCATTCGACACAACAAGACACGTAAAACCGAGAAA
Organism: Pinna nobilis; assembly: GCA_016161895.1. Classification (NCBI taxonomy): domain Eukaryota; kingdom Metazoa; phylum Mollusca; class Bivalvia; order Pterioida; family Pinnidae; genus Pinna; species Pinna nobilis. Next base: position 6,129 of record JACSZP010010361.1, read on the forward strand.
CACGAACCCAACCATAATGGGTGAGTTCAGGTGTTCTGCCAGGGAAAGCAACTCCTGCCCCGCGGGCGGCACCCGTCGTGTAACATAATGTGGAATACGATAATAAGCCACAACCGGTGATGTTCATGAACGAGAAAAAGGACGGGATCGGGTATGTGACAAGGGGAACATATTACACATCATCTGTTTTACAGATATACCATATCGATCGGCCAGGTCATGAGAGCAACCATAAAACTTTCGAAATGATGACTTACTAACATTTCCCCTTCTTAGATATCTATAATTTGCCTAGATGGTAGACAACCTATAGATGTAAAACAGACATTTGATAACCTTAATCTCTATGAAAACAATTATTTCAACCAAATTCAACATCTGACCATCTGAAGGAATAGGAGGGGGTTTTAGCAACAAAGTGTGGGAACTGGTTATTTAGATGCTAGAAACGAAATTAATCATGCTTCAGGAAACCTTAGTTCGAAACTGGGGATGCTATGCATTGGCTCCCTCATCAATGGTGCGTATTAATGCAAGTTATCATGCAATTTGATCGCAATGTTTTATTACCCTTTATATAACATAACAATGCGTCGTTAAGCGTTCAGAAATCTCGTGTCTGAGTATAGTTATAACTATTTCTCATTAATTTATATAGTTGGTATTTAATTGGACTTAATGGCAAAATATCAGGTAATGAGAAATAAAAAAAAATCTTTTATTACTCATTTTTTTTCTCATGCCTGGAAAGTACTGGTGGAATTTGTATGTTAAATAGAGTGTGGTATTTATGTGATTTGTCATTAAAATGGATATTCATGATTGTTTCTTGAACTTTATTGGTGGCTGTATTGAGTAAGGCTACATTTCATCACATGATGACGGTAAATAATACCTGTGTTCGATTATCTGTGTTAAGATTGAGAAGTTCAACCAAACACATACCTAAATATTACTATATTAGCACGCGACGTGGATAAATCTTACATACACGACTGCGGATGAAATGTAGCTCCCTCAACCAACACCTGTACTATTGTAACCTATTTGAAAGTCCTCTTTTGTTCTTGTGGAGAAGTCGAATCTTCTGCACATTACTAACTTCACTGTCATCATTACACTACTGTAAATCCAGTTTTATTCGCGAGAATTTTATTTACGCGTAATTACGCGAGATCACTTACTCGCGAAAATAAAATTATCGCTTGATATACTAACTTGAAATTTATATGCGCCACACAGCTATTATACTCAACATATACGTGCGCGAAAATATAGTGTCGCGAATATTTGCAAAGATACTGATTCGCCAAAATAAAGATGCGCGAAAATTTCTGGATTTACAGTAACTATATGCATTGATACATTTTTTTCAATAGGACAATATGAATCAACTTGACTAGTAACATTCTCTTGTAAGGTTATGTTCAACTCTCAGACGATCTTAATCATAAAATTTTCCTAAACGTAGAAATACATATTAAAACAAACAGATTTCAATAAAAAAAATCAGATTAAATGACAAACATACGTGTTAATCTATTCCTTTCCTTCTTGGTATGAACACCATTGTTCTTGAGAATAATTCTAATCTAAGTAACGACTTATACATGTATATTCACATATATGATACTTTCTCTTCTATCCTTCTTTTCTAGCTTTTTCTATTCTTTACGTATAATTACAACTCCTGTTTCACTGTAATTATCATATGTTCTCACATCTTTATATTGTGTATGTTTACGTGCATGACCAAAATACCACTGAGAGATGGATTCAGATAAGTGGTTTTACCGCTTGTTTCTTCCGTGCTAATGTTGTCTTTGTTCAATAAAAATCAATTAAAACTAAGATTGAGAAATTCTATATTTAAGACTGATCATGTACAATTACGTGTATTATTTTTATATCATCATCTTTATATTAGAAAATTTCATCGTGAAAAAGTGGGGGTGGGGGGCTGCCCCTGTTCTTACGCATATGTAAATTCAATTTGCTTTTACCAGACAAGAAAAAATAATTGTTTAATATTTCTCCACATCGAAATGTTAGTAGATGACTATCAACTCGTTCACAATTTAAAGATGAATATCTGAAACTATTTTCGAATCTACTACTGAGTTTTTCTCCTACAAGATGCTTATATAACGAGCTCTTTTTTATTAATATATATGAGAATAAGCACAATGATATATCTATCACTTTATTTTTTCTACATTTTTTAACAGTCAGTTCACAAAATTCAATCCTGATGATAGTTTCCGAAAAAAATAGATAATGTTCATATGTATAATATAGTATTTAGAAACAAGAAATTTGAGATATATTTAGTCATGGTTATTTAGATCAATTTGGAGTTGTGTGAATGAGATTTTTTCAGAAGCACAAAATGCTTGATACTTCAAAACATTGCAGCTGTCTAGTCGTGCAGTAAATTAATGGAGAGAATCGCTTTATCCTATTACATTTGCTCGTTTACAAAATACAGAAGACATTTTTACGTGTTTTATCACAAACTTTATCCTATTTCTCAAACCAAAAAAAGGACAAGTACGTTCTTTTAGACAGCAATAAACGAACAATCTTGCCTTTCCTTCAAGAAAAAGACATTGATTGTACTAACAGCAACATATTTCCCAAGTAATATTGAATTATATCCGTGTGGAAACGATGTAAATAGATAATGTCGACTGGAGAAACTACAATATTGCAATTAAAGAAGAAAGAGAAAGGGAATATATAAAAGTTAGAGAGAATTAGGGGAAAGGGAAGGGAAATATAATTTTGAGAAAATATCTACATATAGTTAGATCAAGCGCGTATGACGTTTTCAACCAAACTCGACATTTTACGGAATCCGTGGGGTTTCCGAGGAACATTTGCGACGGTGTGACATGCCAAAAGGGCGACGCTGACTCTTTCCGGACATCCCGTTAGGGATTTGGATTTTATTCCATGTTAAGACCTACGATATCCTAGTCTAGTCAAGTTTTAGGACTTAGATTTTCAAATGGCCATCGGTACTTCTCCAATTCTATCATTACCGAGGAGGGAGGGAGATATGATATACAGTGACACCGAGAAAGAAAGAGATGGAACGGAAGGATGGACGAAATTTAAAAAAAATTGAGTAAGAAGGGGAGAAAAACACAAAGATTCAGTCTGTCGAATTGAAATGTAGATGATGCATATTTATGCTATAAATATTATTGGATGAGTCGAAAAATATTTTGGAGCCTTTAAATCAAGGAATACATCATAATTCAGTTAAATCGTTACATCGTGTTGGAATACGCAAAATTAAATAATGATCCTTCAAATGTAACGTCATTTGATTATTTCTTTCTTTTTCGTTGTTTTTCTTTTTCTTTGGGCCGTTCTGTAGAAAAAATACGTAATGTTTGGTTGGCTTAATTTCAGCCATCGCGTGAATTTCCGGAAATGTCAACAAAATCGAATCAAAGTCTTTTTGCTATTCCAGATAATTGAATTCGTAAGCTTTCTTTCTACAAAATATCAACTAATATTACAAAACAATCAGGACGCATTGGAATAACAAACAATGTGATGTTCAGAGGAAAACACAAAAGATTTTGCGTTTGACTAATATTATGGACACCGCAGAATTGTGAATTAGTTTGCACTACTACCGGAGCCAACGTAGTGTGAAAAAAATAAACATATCTACTAGTTATTTATGACAGATGTCCTTTTTCTGTACCGGTTAATCTCATCTAACAGCTGATTCCAAATACATTTTCTTCATTCGCAACAAATATTGGTTATCGTATCAGTAAATCTCCAATTTAGGTTCACCAGTATTTGTTGCTTTGTTAGACTATTCATCATTCCTGTCCATTACATATTTGACCTTACACGAAAACAAGTGATCAATTGCATCCTCTTGGGAAACTTTTAACGTTTGAGGGGTCAGCTAGTGAGTATGACATTTACATGCACTGGGTGGCAATGTGAATCTAGAAACTGACATATACAAAGTAATAATATGTCCGAAAGATCCGATAAGTAAACAACCCTTGTTGACCTTCAAACCCCAGTACAACATAGACAAACTCAGTATAGTCGAATTACCGGCTTTGGTGAGTGTAAGGATAAGAGTGCGAAAAACAATCAACAAATGAAACTTATCTTCTTCACTCTCATTTTTCTAAAAATATCGTTGTACAGCTTCAGCGATATTTCCTTTTGTTGTACTAGGAACAACGTTGTTGTCTAGTTTCCGGTTTGCGCGCGATACCGGAAATCATTCAGGGTCACTGGTTAAGGTTCCTCACCGAAACAGGTCACCGGACGATACAACAAAGGGGAATTAAATATGCCCATCCCAATTCCACCTGTCCATGTTCGTAGTGTCATATTGGTAGAAATGAATAAATAACTAACCATTGTAGGTTTCATTCGATAGTGTTGTTCATGGAGGGTCGCATTCTTTCAGTGGTTAGCGTGTTAAATTTCTGGTCGAGACGTCGTAGTTCAGATTGCATGGCGCGCTGTACAATAAGAATTATAGGCGCAACTATTCTTCAGTATACACAACAGTATGATTTTGAAGACCTTTTTTATGCCACCTTTTTCGATGTTGAAAATAATTTTTTTCTTCTGGAGATCAGAATATGTTTTCCTTGAGTGAGTGTATGTCCACACCAATTTTCCTCGTCATTTTAATCTATGATAATTTTCATTAATATCTGTGTTGGCTAATTATTTGTTTTGCATAAGAAAAACAGAGCAAAAACATCTTGTTATGAGACCTTTCTGTTCTGGTGGGAACACGTGTATGGCATAAATGATGTCAAGAATTGCTATAAAGTGCGTATATTCAAATTATTTATGTCCAATACTTGAACGATAGTCTCTAGTTTCTAGAAATAAGTTAAAGTACCCATGATGCCTTGCAGTTTATAATGTATAGAAATTCATCTGCAATTGTCAAATCGTGAAGTCATATCACGTGCATATGTCTATTTCATCTTTGCTTCAGTGTTTGTAATTGGATCAGTTTTTGTTTTGTATTTGAAATATATTAACTAGGTGCAAAGACGTTTTAACACTAATCAGATTTCTTACATATATCGTGTGATTTTATCACTTTTATACTATATATAGTACATACAAATAAAAAAAAGAAGATATTTGATCATTTATACACGTATATTTCACCATTTTTTAAAATAATGTTTGCAATCGATGGCGTTTTTTCCGTCTCCGAAAAAAAATTAATAGCTTCATAGTCATGACTCTTACAGATATCTTGTGATTTTAACACTTTTTTCTTCGTTAAACTGCGTATCTAAATGTCAAATCAAGAGGTTTGATCAAGTGCTGTTGCGTTGATTAAAATCCCGTTAAAAATGTTTCACTCATATTCAGGTGTCAAGAGATGCCGGTAAAGTGCTTATTGATTTGGACCGATCCTTGGGAATTTTTAATCTGTCGACACGTTCTGTAACATCAGATCTCTTCTTTTTACTATCTGGAAGGGGGCCTCCGTGGCCGAGTGTTTAGCGCGTTCGACTTCGAATCGAAGGGTCCGGGGTTCGAATCTCGCAGCGCCACGGTTGGTCGTCCCTGTCTTTCGGATGAGACAGTATAAACCGAGGTGCCGTGTCACAGTGGGTGTTGGCACGTTAAAGAACCCTCCCTGCTCTACGGCCAGCAGTGCCGAGCATAGGCAAAAATGTCGCCTTTCACCGGCACAATGTGACGTCTCCATATGAGTGAAAGCTTCTTGAGTGGAACGTTAAACAACAATACAATACAACTATCACGAAGGACCAATGATCTCCGCAGAGGTTCAATCTTATGACATCGCGGTATGAGAGCTATTGCGAAGCGACGACGACTCCCTCTATCATATGTTCACAATCATTTTCATCCACCTCAATACAGTCAGCTCCACATATAACGAACTTGAAGAGAGCAAGTACTTTATCTGGTTATAGCCGATCTTCGTTATTCAAAAGTATATAGCAATTCATGGAAATTTTTTACCGGGAAAAGAAATCGTCTCGTAATTACAGGTACCTCGTTAAATGCGATCTCGTTATTTGCGGAGTTGACTTAATTTGCTATCGGTAGTTTTATTTTGATTTCTTGCATGGTATTGTATTCTGAGTGTTAAAACCAAATTCTCTTACCATTGAGTTTTCTCAAATACATTGGACCCTCATTAATCCAGACACTTTTGTTCGCAGGTAAATTTTCCGGATAAATGAAGCGTCCGGATTACTGAAACGTATATATTATAATGACCAATCAAATTTGAAAATTTTGTTCCCTGGAAATTTCGTCCGAAAGGTGAAGCATGCGGATTATTGGAGTCCTGATTTATGAGGCTCGACTGTTTACCGTCGGTTATTTCTGATTATGATAAGCTATAATAGCATGTGTATCTCGATACGATGGTAATTCGATGAAAATATGTTGGCGCAGGAATTATCCATTCATTACTTGTTTCAAATTTATTTACGGAAGTGTTCTTGAGAATGAATTTGTACAGCCTTGGACTTCTCCCCGATTCTTGATTAAAGAACATGTTTATCCTGTTAAAAGATAAGAACTCTCTCGCCGATTAAGAAAATGTCGAAATTTTTAAATGAGTTCACTATCAGCACGGAAGCACGAGAAGTGACCGCAATAATGTTCTTATCAAAATGTCTGGCTTAATTCACTTAATCTCCTAATCCCATTTATATCTATTGATATTTGATGTATGACCGTAGTGATAGCATGTTTCTACCTATTTGTCTAAGCCATATTAATGCTCCACAAATGACTTGTTATGAACCCACGTAAATGGAGTCAAAATAATCAGATTGCATATTCTTCATCGCGAAATTCCTCCATGAACTGATGAACTTTCTATACAAGCAATACAACCAATACCAGTTGTCTTGTTTTTTATGGTTTATCTGGAGTTTTATAATGTCACAATACATTTTTTGGTATATTCCCCAGCAACGACAGAGGTATCAAGTATCAAAGATGAAAAACACCCAGCAGAAATAAAAATGCAAAATTTCAGTGTACATATCTTGACTTTGTCGTATCTTTGCAAGACTCACGGGCGGGTGTGGCCGGTCGACAGCGGGTGCATATACCTCCGCGACACCTGATACCAACTCTGGATTGTCAGAAGTCCTTGTCTGTCCAATATTCAATAAATTAATACATTGCCTTCTGATACTTTTAGCGATTGATATTTTGGTATCAGTGATATTTATGCTCAATATGAATCCACAAGTTTCATTAAGCAGTAATACCAAAAAGAAACCCTAAAGACTGCATTTGACCTTTCTGACAGAAAGAAACAAAGTTCAGTGAAAGAACAATCTTTTTTTATTAAAACAAAAATGCAGATTAAAGAATGATCCTTTCGAATTGAAAAAAAAAGACTGAGTCCGTTTGAACGAATTTGGAACAGGCAAAAGTACAACGGGGCTTCAATCAAGACAATATGATCCCTAGACAATTTTTTGTTGAATTCTTTGGAATGACATACAGCGTCCGGAAACACACATTGCATTTTACAGATGCAATTTCCTAACTGTCAAATTTTCATCCGGAAGGCAATGAATTCAGAACTTTGGAGTCCGGATTGATGTGGTTCTACTGTATATTTTTTTCTGTCTTTGAGCTAGTTGGGACTTTAGAATTACTATTGCGTTTCTATGCTTTCATTCTTAATATACCCACATCCTTGGAAACAAAAATTCTGATAAAGTGGACATAAAGCTAGAATACCACACAACATACGACACATAACACGCACGTTTGAAACTCACATGAGATGATATAATCTAGATAATAACATACTACATCCAACAAAAGCTGCGCGAAAGTCATTAATAGTACCAACTAGGTCGACAGTGGACTATTTAGTCATGCGGATTGATATCGATGTTGTATGTGACTTTAAACGTAATGAGAGTTTTATGAGATGGAAACTGAACAAGTTGTATATAAAGGTAAGCCTACATGAGAATTAAAATCAGACTATACAGTAATCAGGTCATAAGCAGATAGTGTGTATAGTGAAGAGGAATATATACATATATATATATATATATATATATATGTATATATTGAATATGTTTATATAAGAAGGTAAATGTTTCATGAATGTTGTACAGTAGAATACATTTTTTATGTAAACATGAATATATATTATACATGTAAGTTGTTGTTTTTGATACCTGTTCATTAATTGTATTAACAACTAGGAAAATCCAATTTCTTTGTACTATCATTACGTTTAATCCATACGGATACTGTAAGATTTTCCGTTTAATTTATACGGTATAATCGGTGAAATGATAATAGAACTGCTAAGTTAACTGTTGTTGTTGTTGTTGCTGTTGTTGTTGTTGATTATTTTATCGTTGTTAATGTTATTGATATTGTTGTTATCGTTGTTTGTGGTGGTGATGGTGCTGCTACTGTTGTTTTGGTGGTAGTGTTGCTTCGCGTCATTTTCAATATGGTTTTAGTTAAACTGTACCAGTACCAGGCTGACACAGGCTCTAGAGAATTTCACCAAGGATAATAAATTGATATCATGCGAGTGAAAGATCTTTTCCGAGGCATGGAAAAATTAATCAAAGCTACTTATTGTCGTCTTATACATGCAAATTCTGTTCGTTTTTTTTTTCTTGTTTCCTATTACTAAAGTACTCGTGTGGCAGAAAAAGAGATTGATATTGGAAAATGGATGTTTTATCAACAAACTCTGATCTTGTTTTTTAATTGTGTTCTTGCTGCTTAATATATCACTCAAACGGATAATTTTATACAAATGAAGTCTGTTAAGGTCTTCAAAATAAGTTCTTTCTTGGCGCTGAAAGTCATATACCGTTAAGGTGGACTTAGGTATTTACGAAAAATTAAGACGATAGAACACCAGGGTATGTTTGAACTGCCCAATCAATTGTATTACGTGGGGAAAAAATTCGTCAAATTGAAATAGAAAATGCAATAGAAATAATTTAGTACGTTTTAGACAAGTAATTATTTCTTTGGCTTATCATTTAATCAACGATAAGTACGTTATTCTATTAAAATAAAATTTGATAAAAATGTCACTGTAAAATTGATAAAAAAAGATATTGACATATATAGTAAACTGAATCCAGTGTGATCTGGTAAGCTTATACAGATATTTTCCGATGGGAAAATCGGGTATTAAAGTCAAAGACGCAAGGCAGATAACAAGCTTTGTCGTAAGATGTATAGCCGGTCTACCTGAGAAGCCCATGTAAGCATTAGAGTGTTAAAGTTTTCTATCTCCAGTGCAGCCGGATTATGTGCTGGTCGTTTGATACGTACATGTTATGACAGATTTTTTAAGCTGCCAAATTTTGGATTTCCTTTTACTTAACGATTTTTTACTTGTTTGTTTCACAAACATTACTAAGTCAATGGTTCTGACGTCATACATAATGCATTTATTTAACAGAAAACGATTCTGATTTGGAAATGATTCGTGAAAACAACATTGGAAAAAAATAAGAAATTTCTGAATTTGATAAGTCACTCTCATTTTCGTTACTACCTAATTTCGTATATTTATTGGTGTGAGGCAAATATGTAAAAGTACTGAAAGCATGTTTTTCGTGGATAAATCAAGTCTGACAGTGAAGCTTCACTTCCGCGTGACGGAGAAGAATTCTTGGTTCTTTAGCTTGTGTCGAAGAATATAATCAATCTGGGAAGATGAGATTTAGCTGAAGACACAATTAAATAATTTCGCCTCCGAGCGTCTTTCAATATTGACTAATGCAGAATGTTTACTTGAGATAAGAAGCAGTGCCCTTGTTCGATAACACGTGGATGAAAATTGTATTTTTCTAGTAATGTGTCTTACAGTACACTAAAAAGTGTCCATTGTTTTGTTCTTATCAGTGCCTGCCAATATGAAAGTACTTTCTGGAGAAGGAATCTAAAAGCACCAAAGTAAGTAATATATACTAAATTATTCATCAATAATGAATTGTATGGGTTTTCTGTAAATCGAATGGTTATTGGTTTTTAATCTTTTCTTTATATGTCTTTAAAAACATACATGTACACGTATATTTAATGTTCTATACATTTTTAAATGATTAGAGAAATACTTGTTCTTTGTAGTCTAAAGTTTAATTGGTTATACAACCACACCTCATTAATCCATAGTATACATAATGTAGGACAATTCCTTTTCTTTCCTCATTTTAAAATCTTAACTTTTTAGAGTTATTAACTTTTTATTACGTTTTACGCGTTTTACAGTTTCACAATGTAATATTTAAAGTGAAATTCTACAGTTACATAGAATATAGGGGCCTCCGTGGCCGAGTGGTTAGCGTGTTCGACTTCGAGCCGAGGGGTCCGGGGTTCGATTCCCGCAGCGCCAATCCGCGGTTGGTCGTCCCTGTCTTTCGGATGAGACAGTAAAACCGAGGTCCCGTGTCACAGTAGGTGTTGGCATGTTAAAGAACCCTCCCTGCTCTACGACCAGCAGTGCCGAGAACAGGCAAAATTTGTCGCCCATCACCGGCACACGGTGACGTCTCCACATGAGTGAAATATTCTTGAGTGGGACGTTAAACAACAACGCAACAACAACAATTACGTTTTACAGTTTTACAATGTTATATTCAAAGTGAAATTCTACAGTTACATATAATATAAATAGTGAAAACGCATAATGTTTATTATTCAGATATGCAAGTGCAAAACAGGTACAAAATATATTTTTTCTAAAACTAAAATGAACGTTTGATATCAAAACCAGCATCGTTAATCTATTTAGATGGAATAATGTCTTTTCATCATAATAATTCTTTTCTTCTTATGGTTTTGTTCAATTGAAAACAACAATGAAATAATAACTACGTGTACTTTATTAGAACGGCCATCATTAGGGTTTGTGCCATATAGTTTGTAATTATAGCCTCGGCCATCGACGATAACGTTAAATTACAAACACGTGAAAACATTTGTGACAAACCCGACACGTAAGTCTCAAGTGAACAATTATGAATATACTATAAAATAACACCAATTTCTAAGCAACTGTTACAGTATTTAGATCGAATGAAAAAAACGCTTAAGCCTAGTTTACAATAGTCTTACGACAGCAGGAAAATAAAAGACATCCGTACCTATTCGCAAAGCCGCAAGGCTGTCGCAACGTTGCAAACTAAATTTTCGACAAGCACACTTTCTTTGCGATTTCAAGCGATTATTGCATTTCGCTGGGCAGCCGCAAAGATTTGTTGCGAATTGTTTATGACGTCCAAGGACCATCGACTCGCACGGTAAAAAAAATTACAAAGCTAATGTGAACTAGGCTTTAATTGCATTTAACATTCAGCAAATTTGTATATTATCATCTGAATCGTCTGGCAACTGATACTTTGGTATCTTTGATTTTCATAAATAAATTCATCTCTGCCCCTCTCCCTCTCTAATAAAAAAGTTGACTGTAGAATATACCAAGGGGGGGTCAATAAATCAAAAATCCAAAGGCAGACGAAATCATGGTCAAACAAAAAGGAGACAACACAAACAGCTATCAACACAACAAGACACGAAAAATAAGTAACAGGAACCCCCACCATAAAATAGGGGTGAGTTCAGGTGCTCCGGAAGGGTTAGCAACTCCTGCTCCGCGCGCGGCACCCGCCGTGTCACTATATTTCCTTCTTGCAGCACAATCCCACCCTATTCAAATCTCTTCTTTCTATCTGCTATAATCTTTCCAAACATTAAAATTTACCTCGATATTTCAATTTCGTTACTATACATTGTGGATTTATCAACTATTTTTGATATTATCAGTTGGAATAGAACGCCTTGACTCTACATGTCTTTACAATTCTTAAAGTGCTTACACCACCACCCCTCCCAATTCAAACCTCTTTCTTTCTTTCATCCGTCTTTTCAGTCATTAATTTTGACGTCAACATTGTTGATACGCATTTTAAATACATTTCTGTGAGAGCGAATAAAACGGCTGAACTCTACTTGTCTTTATGCTGCTTTATGTGCTAAGAATAGTACAGTTTTTAGAAAGAAAACAAATTACAACTATATGATATAGCAGTTAACAAATACCTCCTTTTGTATAGCGCAGTATCAGATAAGAAATGCAGTTGTCATATAAAGTGTCCGAGATCCTACCCCAACCTACTCTCTTTTGAAGTCAATATATAGTTTATATAATTGTGGCATTAGTATACTTGTCACCTATAGAACGATTATGTGGCTCAATAATTCCTGTAAATCTTTGAAATTATATTCTATGTAACTTTTTAATCAGAGGCGATCCTAGAGTATTTCGGAAAAAAATTCTCACCGTACAGAATGTATTACGTTTACCCCAAAAAGCTTGAAATATTTGACTTGGTAAACAATTTATCTTTGTATTCATCTTATCTATTTATCTTTCACCAGGACAAAACGATAAATTACTACTTGTTCTTCCATCACTTGTAATTCACTCTTGTTTACAGTTTTTGTTATGCAACTTTATGATATCAGATTCACCTATCTAAGTACGTGATATACCGCAAATGAGTGAATAACAGTTTACTGAAAAATGATAAGTTACCGACTTTTGACTACACGTGTCAGTATATAGTGATGTAATATGGATACACTCTCTCCTTTTCATGTAATATTCAGCGAAAGAATTGTTTTTGCGAGTGGTTAACGTGTTCGACTTATAATTGAGAGGTTCGTCAGGTTCGAGCCCAAGTCACGTCACGGTTGGCTGTCTCTGTCTTTCTGACGAGACAGTAAAAACCGATGTCCCGTGTCACAGTAAGTGTTGGCATATTAGAGAACCCTCCCTACTCTACGGCCATAAGTACCGAGCAATGGCAAATTAGTCGCCCTCCATCGGCACGTAACGTATCCATATAAGTGAAAGATTCTTGAGTGAGACGTCAAACAACAATACAACAACAACAACAATAACATTCTGGCGAATAAAATAGAATAAGCAAGTTTCTGGGTTTGCAGAAGCTACCTCTGGCTTACACTACTCTCGTTAAAAATGTACAATGTACTTCATTACCTAATTGACCTCTTTCGGTAGAGAGCGAGTATCTCGAAACTTGTTTTCTCTGTCTTTGTTTCTATTGCTTTACGCCACACTCGACAATCTTTCAGCCATATGACAGCGACCGGTTTTTATCGGTGGAGGAGAGAGTCCAATTATAAATGTACCCGGGGAGAGACCACCGGCCATCCGCAAGTAAATTTGCAAATTTTCTCACATACTCAGTTTAGGTTCAAGCGAGGCTCGAACCCGCGCTGACAAGAGGTGAAATACTGAGTGGCTTAAAGTGAAATGGTCTAACCATTCGGGCACGGAGGCCCCTTCGAATTTGCATATTTACAATACATGCGTGTATGCGTAATGCATGTAAACAGCAAATATGGCTGAAATAATTAACGCCTCCCTTTTTGACTTTTGCAAAGATTTCATCTCCAATACGGACATGTGCGAGGAAAAAAATTGGAAATGTAAGAGCTAAACGAATTTTCCTAAAAAGTAATTAACATCCATCCTGTATTGTACATTTGTATTTCCTGGAAAATTTTTCGCCTTTACAAAACAATCAATAATTCATAATAGAAAAAAAAACTGCCATTCCTGAGCACTGTACCGGATGTGTTCAGAGCTATTTTGTGATACTGAAAGAGTTGTATTATTCTCTTTTGATTGCTGTTAGTTAACAAATCAAAATGAGTTTAATCTTCCTACTGGACAAGAAAGTTATCACTTCAGTGGCATTTTCGTCAGGAAATCGATGTCATATTAAAAACATATCTTGTTGTTGTTGTTGTTGTTGTTGCTATTGCTGCTGTTATTATTCCTGTTATCAATTTTTGATGTCAAACTCTAAATTGATTTAGCATCTGTTACTCATGGAGACATAATTAAATGCTAATGAAGGGATTCGACTACTACCTCAACATTGAAACTCAGTATTTACAGCTTATCCGAATGACAAAAACAAAACAAATCATCTGCACCGAGGCATTGATATCATACATGTATGTATATATGTGTGTGTTTGTGTGTGTGTGTGTGTGTGGCTTATCCGAATGACAAAAACAAAACAAATCATCTGCGCCGAGGCATTGATATCATACATGTATATA
>JACSZP010010366.1:0-14943 GCA_016161895.1 Pinna nobilis
GAGTTATTAAAAACAATAGGAATGTATCATACTTACCATATGTAAGTGATGACTTACTGTAAATCTCACTTTTTGTGTGTTTTCGAATCTGATAATACAGAAAGCAAGATGAAATACGTGTTTTATCCAAAAAGCCATAATAATGAAACACTATTTAAATTTGAATTTATAAAGGATTTCGTATCATATATATATAATGGTTTGTGAAAGAAACACAGATACCATCCATCCATCCATCCATCCATCCATCCATCCATCCATCCATCCATCCATCCATCCATCCATACATACATACATGCATAAATACATACATACATACATACATACATGCATACCTACATACACACATACATACATACATGTCTACTTGTATATAAACAGCAATTTCACGGAGCACTATTTCAATTGCTTCATTATTTAGTGGAAACTTACCCTTTTAGAACGTATTGCAGAAAACGTATACAAGAATGGATTTATGGCCGAGTTTATAGGAAGCACAAGAACGATAACCCATGCATAAACAGTCGAAGAAACCTCAATTCCAATCTGCGTTAAAATACCTGACAATAGAAAGATTTTGGAGTGTCTTTGTCATTGAATTTTTTACCTCTGCATGATTTGATCTTCAGAAGTATATCACATATTTTTTTGTGAAATTAAACACAGTTAAATCATTTTGCTGTACTTCAGTTGCTTATTTTGAGAAAAAATACTAAATGATAATTTGCTAATTATAGGAGGTTTGAAATCCATATACTATATTAATTTTACTCTCTGTTCTCAAAATAGTACGTGTTATCATATATTCCAACGATACGTGCATTGTATAATGCCAGTTGGAACTATTGTGTAGATACCAAGACAAATGTGGGGTTCTCTAGCAAAAATAAAAGTAGCAACAATGATTGATCTCATAATTCTTATAACTAATACAAATCAAAGGGTTTGGCAAACATGGACCCCTGGGTAAGTCAGAGATGGGATCAGGTGTCAGAACCCCCTGTCGATCGGCCACACCTACCATAAGCCCTATATCTTGATAAGTTAAACTGAAAAATCCATAAACATATCAGACATCATTCGACAAAAATGATAAGCCGTACCAGCAAACCAGACCGTTATACCGACCATAAAAGCATTTGATGGGATTTTTATATCTGGTCTCTTCAAACGTTAATATACCAGCTAAAGTTCTGTAATATCAAGTTTTGTTTAGAAGTGAAATATTTCAGACTTTTGAGTTAAGCTGATAACACAAGGAAGGAACTTGTTATCAACTTTTCTATTCTCATACATATCTTAAAAGATTCATGCTTGGTCTTCTTTCGTTTCAATATAAACTTAATTTTTACCATTGGTTATTTTCAAACGTTGGCCTGAACGTAGTCCCAATAATGCAGAGTATACTACTTTGTTTATTAGTCCGGGAATTATTTCTTAAATTACGTTAGCGACACATATTTCATAAAACGCTTTTAACATTAGAAGCTGTAACGAAGTTCTCGGTCAAAATAAGCGCATTGTGTAACATTCGATTCTTACTCATAAGACTGCTACAAGTAGTTCATTTATTTGATCATTCGTGATCAATAATAACTAGTAACTGATATTCAAAACTAGAAGAGAAATTCAGTGAAGTCAAAGGAAGTTAGGCACTAATAACCATGAAACTTTTATTCTAAAAAGTAGTTTAATTTAATTTTAAATGCAGGATAAGCTACCCGGAGTTCTTTTCAAAACGTGTTTATTTACTGGGTTTTTTTTCATTTAAATAGGCTATGCACAAAAACAATATAATTTCATTTTTATTTTGTTACCTGTAGACTTTTCTTTTAAAGTTCATGAATAAAAATGCGGCGTTAGACATGTCAACAGATAATATTTGGCGGCAGCTAATAAAATCATGCCATGGATGTATTCTTATATTTGTCAATGACAAGCTACATAAACTAAGGCGAGAATAACTTACCTAATATGGCTATTGGAATCCAGCACAAAGCATCTGTCAATGCCAGAGTAATGAGTGTTCTAGCTACTGCGGCCTCGTTGGACTTATCCTTGTTGGTGTGTTTCTCCACGTGTCTCACCTCCAGGTATATCAAAAGTTGTCCAGCAACAATTCCAAGAAATAAAGTCAGATTGAAAAATATAAACAGTCCCATGGAATATTCCCTACCTACCTCCTGAATAGTGGACAATGGCAATGATATGCACACGCTGGATAACGCGTAATAAGAATCAAAGAAAATTACAGGTAGTATGGCGAGAACTCCGGCTAGAAGCCAAACAGTTATACTAAGATAGATGGAGCTTTTAAACGTAAACCTAAATTTAGAAAAGGGGAATTTTAAGGCAAATAATCTATCGATAGTTATGACAAACAAAAGTATTGCGGACGTTTCACTGGACACTGTCGCCATTATACCGGAAACTGTACACGTCGTACTGTGGCGCCACTGAAGGTCATTATAACCGTAATCTCCCCTGAACTGTAGATCTGCCACTGCAATGATCATAAGATAAATCCCCATAACAAAGTCAGAAATGCTCAGATTCAATATAAATATTATATGTGGACTTGATTTCCGTTTCCTGATCATAGAAAATCTATAAATAACGACAAAGACGTTGCCTCCCAGGGTAAAGACAGCAATAAACCAAATACTGATACTGAGAATTCCTACATCAATGAGGTGATCACAAGATGATATCGTATCAACAGGGGCCACACAGTTCTCGGCTAACACAGAGGGTGGCTTGGCACAACATACCCTATACGTGTCAGCATGTATGGTCTTCAACTTGCACAGGCCGTAAAACATTTCCTTATATACCGTCAGTCTATTATTCTGAAGATACAACACCGATAGTTCTCCGACATCCGTAAACGTCTGAGGTTCAATTTGATGCAATGAGTTAGAGTTTAAATTTATGAATGTCACGGATTTGAGTCCACGTAAAGAACCTGCAGAAATATATTCGAGCTTGTTGCCTTCTAAATCGAGAGACTGCAAGGAAACCAAGCCTTCAAAAGCGCCACTTTCTATCCCGGATATCATGTTGTGAGATAGATTTAATTTTAAGAGGGCTTGTAGAAATATGAAAGCGTTTTGGGGCATGATCTGAATTCCATTGCTGCTAAGGTCTAGTTGTTCTAGGTAGTAAAGACCTTCAAGTGATCTTGAAGTTATATTCTGTATATGATTGTGCCTCAAATCTAAAACAACTAACTGTGTCATCTTTGACGAAAAATACTGACTCAGCGCAGTTAGGTTGTTGTTAGAAAGATAGATATTTGTAATTTCTCTCAAAGATTGTAAAGATTGGGATTCGATGGTATCTAACTTATTTGAGTCAAGGTTTAAAGTTTTAATATTTATTAATCCATTGAAAATTCCATTTAGAACGGATTTAAGCGGAGATTCTATGATTGACAGATAATTCACGCTCTGTAACTGGTTAAATGTATTTGGTTGAAGAGTAAGAATAGGATTACCATTTAAATGTAATTCTCTTAATTGCGTCAGACGTGCAAAGGCATATCTGGATATGGTTGCAATTTTATTGTGACCTAGATAAAGGCTCTGTAGATTACTGCAATGAAGTTTAATTTCAAAAATATCTTCGTGGCCGATGGACACAAAGTGAGTATAAGATATATTCAAATGAATAAGAAATGGTAGTACTGCTTCAAATAACATATCTAAAGTAAATTGATCACCACTCAATCTTAGTACCCTAATATTCTTGGGGAAACTGCTTACTCCGGCGTAAGTGATTGAACAATTTAATATCGAACCATTACAGAAACAACCATCTGGACAAGAGATATTGCACATCGCTTCGTCATCATGGTGCTGACATTGGTATATTCCATCGCACACCTGCGATTTTTCTAGACATACGTCACTATCTCGGCACAAAAACCCACTCAAGCATGAACCATCACCAGTCACTAGATCAGTTTCGCCCGACTCTGTAGACTGTTCCTGTTTCTGTGAGTTAACGCAGGACGGGTCATCCTGTCGGCATTTGCTCGGTTCTGAAATAAGGATGATCTTATACAGAACGATTGATAGTATTGTTCAATGCAACGTACCATACAAAATATTCTGAACAAGTTTCAGAGAGATAGTTTTCATTCAGAAAGCTCTTACGATGGACGACTTTCCTTAATAATACGACAGGACCTATGATTCTTCAGTAATCTGGTGACATCCAATTGAATTTGGTAAAAGAGAAACCTAGGTTATAGGTATAATTCAGAAAGACAAACTGCATGTATACTAGAACACTTTTATCACAAAAAGAGAATCGAACGTAATTCTATAATAAAATACATCAACTCGATATCTTTAAAGTCCTGTACAATTTTTTGCAAGTTCGGAAGATATTTTTAAAGCATGTAGATCTGTCATTCTTTAATTCTTAAAATCAAGAGACAGTAGGCAAACGTGGTGAAAATTGGATAAACGTGAACTTCTGGAAAAAGTTTGCCTTCTGATAGTGAAGCCATTGACTCAAATCCACGCGGCGCTATGGCTGTTTTTCTCTGTCTGTCGGGTTGGAAAGAAAAACTGAGGTTACATATCCAAGTAGGTGTCGGCACGTCAAAGAGCCCTCACTGTTCAATGGTCATAAATGCCGAGAATTGCCCTTCACCAGCATAAGGGTACGTCTCCATATAAGTGATATATTCTTGGGTAGATGTTAAACAACAAAACAATGAACTAACCAGAGAAGCAAGCGTCTTACAGATGATGAGGGATCTGTTCCCCTTGTCGAACAACTAATCCCGTCCTTTATTCGTTTATGACAATCACCGGATGAGACTTATCCTCGGATTTGCGCGAGGAGCAGGAGTTGCTTTCCATTCCGAAGCACCTGAATCCGCTCCGGTTTAAGTTGGGTTAGTGTTACTCTACTTTTAGTTAAATATGTTGAGTGTTTAGCTATTTATAATGTCGTCCCCGTTTTTTTAATACCCCAATAGTATCTTCAAATATCTTTTATTTTATCTGACATGGTTAATTTTAGCCATTCCCTCTCAAATGTTTTTTGAATAGGACATGATATAGTTACAACAATGCAAAATATCATATAACATAAGTCCTAAAATGTATCTAGTTTTGCATTGGAATAAAAGTATAATAACGGTTGATATTACATGGTTATATCCTCTCAATCTTGACACGTAACATTAACTACGGCTACATTTAACAGAAACTGTTTTGTGTGCAGTCTGACACTTGTAATTTAGTAGAACGTTATTGTCACACGGATAAAGCAGATAACGTTTATTATCAAGATTTCGAAAATATTATATTCGCAATAATGGCCTTGTTTGCAATTGCAATATTCCACTGAGTGAAATGCTGAGTCCCCTGTACGGTTGTGGTTTTTCAATCGTCTCTACCGATTTTTAACATAATTCATTTTCAAATTATTTCATCTAAATTTTAATATGAACGTGCAGCGGATTGTAACCGGTCCGGGGGGGGGGGGGGTACTTCTCTATGACACCTGATCCTACTTCTGGATTGCCAAAAGTCTGTTTGTCAGACACTCACCATTTTGTATATTGCCTCCTTATGCTTTTGGCGATTTACATTTGGTGATATATTGCAATATTAGTATAATGACGTGTAATGTTATTTGGATTTATTCTCCATAGCTTGACACTGAGCACAAATAACGAATTTATGTCTCGAAGAAACTAAATTCGGTACAGATTTAAAGTTTATCTCTTATTTAAGATGAATCAAAAACGTTATTTTCAAAATGAAATAGTGTTTCCATTTATCATTCCATTTATTGATAACAACATCTTCTCATCACTGGCCTATTAATTATTAATATCATAGATAATATGTAAGTTCGTT
Organism: Pinna nobilis; assembly: GCA_016161895.1. Classification (NCBI taxonomy): domain Eukaryota; kingdom Metazoa; phylum Mollusca; class Bivalvia; order Pterioida; family Pinnidae; genus Pinna; species Pinna nobilis. Next base: position 5,883 of record JACSZP010010366.1, read on the forward strand.
TTATATTGATTTTCTAATTAGGATCATGCGGTCTGTTGACATGTTTATAGCTAGGAATGTTTACATGATCAACTGAAAACGCCACTGAGCTTAGTTTATTCGACCTTTGAGAAAGCTGCATGTATATATTGCAGTTTAACATTTCGTTACCACGTGTGATTAGCTACATTCTGGATTTAGTCCAAATTTTGGGATTAAGTTCTATACGTCTGGGAACATTAGATTATCCATGGCTACAAACGTCCGTCATGGAATGTTTCTATCGTTATGGGATCTCCTGACAACCTCTTTACGTGGATGGCGATTATTTATTCAGTTGATTCAAANNTATTACGTTGTGAACACTAATCATATTTGTTTAAAGACTAGAGGTTTTCATTAATGCGAATGCCTTACTTACTCTTCGCGAATCACATTCAAGTTTGAAAAACCTCAGAAATAGTTAAAAGGGAGTGTCAATAAATATATACGAGATTCAGGATCCTACAAGATACGACAAGCTGGTAGAAATAACGGTCACTAGGACGCCGATGTTGGTAAGGTCACGGGCTAATTGTTAAATGTGATTGGTGAAAATTTGTGAAAGGGAGTTCCTATATATGATCATGTTCCTGAATACCTTTATCCTTCTGGAGAGAGGAACATGGGTAACGAAACCTTGGTATTGACAATAAAACTTTCGTCGTAAGTAGTATAATAAAAGGAAATTTAAAAGTTTACCACAAATAGGTAAATGACAGTACTCCCAGCGGACATCGGGATCAATCGTATAGCACCATATAGTGAGGTCAACTCCATCGTTACGACAATAATTTTCCTCTGTAGAGAACTTGGTGTAGGAGTGGCTGTGAGGTGTCTGCTGGTCCCATCTCTGACACTGTCTACCAGATGAAGAGACATTCAAATGCCCTCTATAGTATGTGCCAGCATTATCATCCTTCTGCAAACAATCGTAGTCTGTAAAATAGTGAAATCAAAGTTTTTATATTAGAACAAAGAACCTACTATTGCTTCATCCAAGTCTTGTATAGCTGATGAACATTATAAATAAAACAAATCATATAACAAATACGCAAAAAAAGGTTTTTAAGGATCAATAATATGCTTTATTTTAGCGGATTACCTTGCTGCATTTGGTTGTATTGTTGTTTAATGTCCCGCTCAAAAATATTTCACTTATATGGAGACGCCACCATGTGCTTGTGAAGGACGATAAATCAAGCCTATGTTCGGCACTTATGGTCGCAGGGCAGGGAGTGTTCTTTGACGTCCCAACACCTACTATGACACGGGACCTCGATTTTTACTTTTTATCCGAAAGACATTTAGAAAGACATCTATTGAGTTTGAAGTTGAGGAATTCACGGGGTATAAAAAGGGCATCGTATTTGGATACCGTGTTACTATATGACACACGTGGTAACCTGAGCATCTCGCTCTATTACAAACGTAACGATTTCAACTTCAGCAGTACAAACATTCCATTTATTGATAACAACGTTGACATCTTGTCATCATCGGCCGATTATTTATTAATATCATAGTTAATATGCAAGTTCGTTTTATTTACTTTCTAATTAGGATCATGCGGTCTGTTGGCACGTTTTATAGCTAGGAATGTTTACTTGATCAACTGAAAATTCCACTGAGGTTAGTTTATTCGACCTCTGAGAAAGCTGCATGTTTATATTGCAGTTTAACATCTCGTTACCACGTGTGATGACTTACATTCTGGATTTTGTCCAAATTTGATCATTCGAAACATAGAACTTGACGTTTTATTGTTGAATAAACCCAATTTGACTACATCTACTGAGGAATATGTTGCTAGAGAGAAGACGCTGGCTCATCCTGGACACTTTATCTCATTGCCCTTTTTTTGTTCAATGTCGATCTAATGTAGACATTCTTAGTTGTCATTTTTTTGTTTGATTTCCATTGTTTTGTACGTCCCCCCATTTTATGAATATTGAATACTGAATGTGTACTGTACATCTTTTCAATTAACAATTATGGTATCTATTAAGTTCTGTAGTTAACGACATCTAATTCAGTTTTAAGACGACTAACAGGAATCTTCTACTCAGATATCCCTGCACTTTCAGCATTTGGTCAGCAGTATTTAAGTTACATTGCCCTTATAGCTTAACTTAAGAACTTCGACTTTACTTCCTTTCTTATCCATAACCTTAATTTGCTAAGGAACAAAACCACGGTGATCCCTATTCCTATAATCCGAAACACAAACGCACAATTACACCTGTTCCCCAAAAACACACCCATATACAATAAAACACGCTCGAGGCAGCATAAAGACGTAGACAGGAACACATACATATAATTCGTGTACATTTTATAGCATGTCCTTCCTTAAATATTCTTATAAGCATTCGATTCTCATCACGCTAATATAATAATTTTATCTTTCCTTTCTTTATCAAGTACATACCACAGCGTGGAACGCTGCAGAACTCAAAACGTATATCCGGATCAACGGTGTAGCACCATGGCTCCTCGTCATTATCCGGGTTCCTGCAGTAATTCTCCTTCTCCCAATAGAAGTCATGTCCTTGCGGTTCCTGTGTGTCCCATCTTTGGCATACTCTGCCCGATTTTGTCGCATTTATCTCCCCTCTATATAACAACCCCCGCAAGTCGTACTCAGGTAGGCAATGGAACTCTGATATAAAAGAATACGTATACACTTCAGCAAGCTATTTTTACACAGAAAAAATATGCGTACTTCTTAAATTTTACGAAAATTGTATTGAAACTTAGCCAATAAGCACCGCATGCGTTTTATGTCTATATATGTTATTAAAGCTCGGATAATTATTTGCATTTTATCAGTACAATTAGTTTTGTCAATATGTTAATATGTACAAAATATCACTTCTAAAAACCAATTTATAATCTTGTCTCTAGGAATGATATATTAGGGGGACAATTATGCAAATTTTGATTCATTGAAACACTGGCACTTAATTATCTGTAAATGGATACGCAAAAAACCTAGTGTATGTGCATACTTACGGCAGTTTAATTCGTCAGATGAGTCGGGACAATCGATAACCCCATCACAAAATTTGTGAACATCAATACAAGTCCAATCATCACATTGGTACTGGGATGTAGAGCAAAGATCTAGACCTAGAATAATACAAAGAACAGTGTCTAAATTGTTCTCAAAAAAAGTATCATATAATGATTTTATATAAATCTTTTTTTCGGAATTCAGGCATTTTTGTCAGATGTTATACATCTAGGTCATAGATAATAGATGTTGTTTTCAGACAACAGACAGGATAAAAAGACATTGAGTTATGTGTGTAGCTAGTTTTTATCTGATGTCTCTCTCTAGTCCCTACTCTCATGTTCTAATGCAATACTTTACTAGAATGCATTAATGCAGGAAGCATTGCGTCATCATCACATCATTAGTACATGCATTACTTGTCTTGTACAGTTATGTACCTTCTAGATCAATATTTGTTTTTGTAGTGCTATGTATCGCCCCGTTCACTAACGTTTAGTTGATGTGAAGGTGTCACGCCGATGGCGGTAAAGGTCTCCATATCGTGGTCCATGTTCGGAACTTACCGCTGTTTAGCAGAGGCGGATCTTTATCACGCCTGAAACTACTCTGGCAAGAGATCTCGCTTTGTACTGTTTCATGAGAAGGGCGAAAAACCCCGCTGCCTCAGCTTAGGTCCGAACCCCCCCCCAAAGTCGTAGTTTGAGGACAAGCACTCTGCAGCAGCATTATCCTGTCTGCATTTATGACTTATGACTCACTCCGGATATCTGGTTTCATCTCCTCATGAATTTGCAATCATTCCCTCCTTGTCGTATTTACTTGATATTGGATTCTCGAATATGCCTTGGTACTTCTTCTCTTGTATTTTATTGTAGACAACAAATTCATGATATGACGTACCTGGACAAATGCCTAACTCTAATGATAGATCGCCAATAGCTATGCCGCCAGTATCGAAGTCCGATATCTCAGCTCTCATTACGATCTGGTGGGAAATACAGAATGGTTATGGACTGATGTACGATACATCATTCAAGTCTTGTTAAACATATACCGTAAAAGGAAAAACGATACGAAAATATAATCCCCCTAAGTATATCTTTAAAAAAATTCTGACTTTTTGTAATATAACTTTTTTTCTCATTTCACTTTATCACATAACTTGTGGCCTCTGTTCCTCGTGGTATTATTGCCCGTGACGATATACTCGGAATAAAATCTTATTAATATTCATGTATGGAATAAGCCAATAAAATCAGACTCCATCGATTTCGGGAAAGACGAACTCTTATAAGGGAAAGAATAAAAATATATATGTCGAAGGGCAATGATGTAATATTGTCGCTTTATTTGAAAGATCTTTGTTTATCATTGCATGACTGGACAATCATATGTTTTCCTATTGTAGCCCATCACGGCGCCTTGAAAATGAAATGATAACAAAATAATCAAACAGTTTGCTTACCCCATATTGAATTTGTTCTGATATAGAGACCATTGTATGATGCCAGACATTTTCCCTAATGTCACGTGACGAAGATACTAATTTTAGCTCATTCATTCCGTAAGCAACATAAATGTAGATATCCTGGACCCCAGAGCCGTATGTGTAGTACGATACCCCAAAACACGTGAGGTCGTAAGTCGGAATGACAACGGGACTTAGAAATAAGGAATAGTTTGTCGGAGAGTCCATTGTTAAGTCCATCAATAGAATCTTCTTCCCTGGAAAGTGAATTGAAAAAGATATTTGGAATGAAATGCGAAGGGTCTTAAATTTCAGATAATGCCTGCTACCAAGGCCCTTTCAGAAGTTCACCTACTGTTACACGACACCATATTCTTATTTTATTATTGTCGCTTTCCAAAAGCAGGGAAAGCCTTCATCACTCCCTGACGATGATCTAACCTACAGCCTCAAGTTCTTATGACGAGAGCGGATATTCATTCAGTGGAACAATTGAAATACAGTAAATGCCGTTTTTCAGACTGCAATATTTGAGAAATGTTGCGTAATTAATTTTGAATTCTGATCCCTTTGTAACAGCACTTAATAGTAAGCAGCTATCCATCTATGTGTAATTATAGGAGGAAGAGGAACACTAAATCTTACCTTTCACCAAATATCACAGTACTCAGGTATGGTATATTTGATGTTAATACAGAGGAAATGGTAATGATACCAACAGTTTTATATATTATACAAACTTAAATACAAAAGTGAGACTCAGCGTTAATGGAAATAATTTATATACCACGTGATTTCCGATTGTGTGGAATATTGTTTTCTTTCGGTAATTAATGATGGTACAAGACGAAAAAACGATATAGCGTCATTTCGGCGTGCAGGTTATGTAGAATTACGTTCCATGAACATTGGAGATACTAGCACTACACAAACGTTATCGGGTATCACGTGGTAAAGTTAAATAACCTTCAGTGTCATCCATCCAATTGTCTTGTCTGTTCCATGGAATACTATCTCTTGACTTTTTCCAGTCGCACATGTCAGTCTCAAAGTTGCAATTTCCAAGTTTATATTCCGCTGAAAAAATGTACTGCTGCATGTGCTCATGTATAGACATACAATTTAAAATAAATAATGAGACAAAACGACAAGTTTATAGTTTATATATTTACGATATTGGTTGATATTATCTTGAATTCAAAATCAAATCAAAATACTGTATACAAGGTTATTTCGCCCCGTGTTACTTTCGTCCGAAGGCCGTTTCGTCCCAATAGTTGAAAAATTAGAATTGGTTTACATTAAGACATGGTTTGTCGGGAACAAACATTGGCCAGTGAAAATTTAAAGGTTAACTAGATGTTATGGAACATAGTAAGGCACGCATTGGGCCCAAAGTCACCAAAAATCTCAAGTTCAAACTCGGTACTCAGCAAAACTATTTTCCTCAAATGTGATATACAGTGAATACATATAAATTACATGTAAGTGTTTAATCCATTTCACTGTTGCATTTACAAATATACATAAAATTGTGTGTTTCTCTTTAGTATTTGCAAAATCAGACCCAAAAGCAGATTGGACACACATTCAATTCTTGAGTACCATACTCAAAGTCTTTTTCAATATTGCTGTTTGAAAATCACGAATCGATCTAAATTTTCATGGTCAAAATAAATATTTGCATTTATACAAAATAAATATTTGAAGTAACCTGTATCATTTATAATGAAAATACATATCTTTTGTGATTAAACAGGCATATCAACCATCGCAAAGTTGAGTCTGAATTGATACTCAACTGATGACTTCGAACCAATCAAAGCTATGAACGGCATACTTACTGCATCTCGGCGTAGCACATACTTCCCATCGTACATCTGGATCTAAAGTGTAACACCAGGGTCCTGGACTGTTATCATCGTTTCGACAATAGTTCTCAGAAGTTGTTCCCAAATATCCAAAATTGTGTGCATGGGGAGATTGTTGGTCATACCTTTGGCAGGGCCTACCAGACTTAGTGATATTTCGCTTACCGCGGTACTTAGCACCTCTTAGATCCTCTGCATAGGTGCATTCAAGATCTGTGAATAATTTTCATTCGATGATTTTACTAAATTAAACGGTGACATTAAGAGTACGCCAGCAAAATTATCAATCATGGTCTCGCGAGTTTCAATGTCCTTTCAGTGCCGTAAAAATCGTTCTTTTTTCATGAGTTATTATATCGTTCCAACGAGATGAAATCTCGTGCACGCGCCACAATGACATTCTATTCTATGGTTGAACATCCTATTCGAACGATATGATTAACTCGTGAGAACTAGAAATTAACTCATGAAAACTAAAAAATATAAATCATGGGAACGAAAACGAGATCATTTTGCAAACATCAATATCTAGTCACTCGAAAAGAAAAATGAAATAGTCTTTGGGCTTCACAAAAGCGTATGTTAAGTTACGGCATCGACAAACATTGCAGACCTGTTTTCCAACTGAAAATTACTTATTCATATAAGACACGAAAACCCTACACCAAGAAACTCTTTGTAATGCCTCTGGTACGATATTTTTAGAACTTTATGAAAAAGCGTATGATTTCCGCAAACTTTGTGTGTAAACATTGTGTTTAAAGGTCCGTAAATTCTGCCATTATGGAACTCCCACTTGCATTATAACTATATGGTCACAAGTTTACCCTGTACAATCGTTAAATAGGTTATTTGAAAAAGATATAGCTCACAGTACTTCATAATTGTCACGTTCAATTTAATTCGGACTACACAATGATCAGAGGCAATTTCTAACCACTAAGAGTAGCGCAATTTGATGGATTTGAATAATTGACGTTTACAACTTTGATTTTATCTTAATATCATTACAATCTGCAAAGTATCGTGCTGTAATATCCCCACAGGAAGCAGACTTGGGTAAATTTTAATTTATTTGTTCTTATTTGCGCTAAACTAATGAGGTATTTATTATCGATGTTAATGTGACTGAAATAAACGAGTCCATTGCTCTAGGAGAAGTAAACAGAAGTGTTATCCAACTTACAGCAAAATGTTTCATCCGAGTTATCACTGCAGTCTGGAACAAAATCACAAAAGTAGTCGCCACGTATACAGTCTCCGTTAAAGCATTGGTACTCGCCGATCGGGCACTCTGTGTATCCTGTCAATAAAATCAGAGATGTATTTATCTTTTCAAAATTTATTATCTTCCTTTTTTCATAAAAATGAGCACCACTTCCAGGGAGGGGCGAAACTGCATCGGTGGTTCGATTATGACGTAACAATAAATTGATGTACAATGTTAAATTTCGTCAACATATTTTGCGGATCAGAAGTAGTGTCCATTCCTAGACATAAATAACAAACAGTTTAAGAAAAATGGAATAGGGAATAAATCATATTTATGAAAAATCGAAGGACATTCTAAAACGTTAAACCGTAAAATAGGACACGTTCAGGGTAACGTAGAATATAAATGTAAATGCCAAATGGGATGACATCAGGTGTCTGGAAGGAGTCAGCGCCCCCTGTTGGTATGTCGAAACGCTTTGCAAACGTTACGCGGAAATCCTATGAGTTCGATCAAATGTCGACTTCGGTTGAAAAAGTATAATCTCATTTTCTAACTAGCTGGACAACTAGCGGGCAATTTCCAAATTAACTTGTTGTAGATATCATGGAACGACGTATTATGAAGTTCACATTAAAACAATATCACTACCACGTTTTATGTGCATGTGCTGTTGTTTTCCCCTTTTTACTGTTGGTAAGTATGTCTGTTGTTGTTGATGGTCATACAATGAATTATGCATTAAAATGCAACAAATTATTACACCGTAGTATCAATGTCAAAGGGGAGAACGATTACGACTCCCCGTGCGACTGGACCAGGTTTAGTGCCATTCTAAATCATGCCAGATTCGAGAATGTGCTGTCATGCATTTTATACTGAAAGCTTTGTTTGATGAAAAGTTCAAGCTTTATGAACAGCCCATGAATTAGTTGTAGATGTGTACATTTATATCTAAATGGCGAAAGATTGGTTGGTTAAATTGTTGAACGTCCAACTCAAGAATTTTTCACTTATATTGAGACGTCACCGTGTGCCGGTAAAGGACGAAACATTTTTGCCTGTGTCCGGCACTTATAGCTGTAGGGCAGGGAGGGTTCTTTAATGTGCCGACTCCTACTGTGGCACGAAACATCGGTTTTTGCTCTATCAACCAGATAGGGACAGCTAACCGCAGCGTGGCTCGGGCTCGAACTTGGGCCTCACGATCAGAAGTCGAACACCACTGGGCCCCCGAATAGCAAAAGGATATCACTATTCAGACCTACTACCGAGGGCAGAAGCCCATGCACATGTTTGGGGAGGAAAGTTAGGATTGATTGTTGGTTGTAGGATCGTTTAAAGTAAAAAAAAAAGGGGGGGGCAAATTAGGAACAACTACTGAAATTACATGAACATGTATATATTGTTGTTGTTGTTGCGTTATTGTTTAACGTCCCACTCAAGAATATTTCACTCATATGGAGAGGTCA
>JACSZP010010366.1:17574-37540 GCA_016161895.1 Pinna nobilis
CCATATGAGTGAAATATTCTTGAGTGAGACGTTAAACAACAACACAACAACAACAACAATTTAGCCTCTACCTCTCGTCATCGCTGGTTCGAGCCTCTCTGGAACCTAAGTTGATTACTTGAGGAAGTTTCCTACTTTCCTTGCGGTACATTTGTAGCCAGATTCAAATAAAAACCGTCACCATAAAAGGCGTAAACAAAACGACAACAAACAAAAAGGAAACACAACTAATAATGATAATAATAATAATAATAATAATAATAATAATAATAATTATTATAATAAAATCTAATGATAACAATTACAAAAATTATATAAAAAGGTACAATAGATAATATTTATAGTATCAATTAAGACAACAGCAACAACAACACCGATAGCGATTATAACAATAATATTTAGAGTAGTAGTAGTACTAATAATAATAATTATAATAATAATAATCTATACGATTATGGTGACAGGGGTAATATTTTAGTCATCGATGACTTTTTTAAATATTCTTTAAATGGCAAGTCAATAACTACATGTTTACCTTTCACCATTCCAATAAATATCAGCATAAATGAAATTATCCTGATTCTGTAGCTGTCATCCCTGTAGCACTTCATGGCTGTGTTGACGAATAATATTGCTTTTACCAACAGTAAGTCATGACATTATATATGGCCATATCCTGCGCAGGTAAATGGTTTAATAAGATTCCATATGTAATCAATACATCAACGCATTAGCCAGTTGTCTGTCGCTCATCCTGTCGCTGGTCAAATCAAACTGCATATCTAAATCAGCTGACGATTATTTTGAAGGAGATTTGAATGATAAACTATGAATAATAAATGATCAGTATTGTGTGAGTAACAAACTATGGGTATTAAATTGTTGTTGAGAGTTCAATATAGTTTAAAACAATCTATATAAATATCTTTTTAGATCAAAAGACTTGAGGAAATGATAGTGGAATGGAGGAAATATCCATTTGCATCTGTTATGAAGCATATCTGATGTCAAAGATGAAATAAAAATGAGAAACCGGATAAGCAGGTCGTCTAGAAACATAAACACGAAAGTGATGTTCCTTCATATCTCTTTTAATCTATAGTACATATTAATAGTACTAGTCGTTAAGAGGTCAATGTTTCTTACTAAGAATGAGTTGAAAGTTAGTCTAAAAATCTTATTCCCATGTCTTAAAAATATAATGTTTAATATATAATGGTTGACATGAAGAGCTATAGACTTTACATCTGTTCGATAAATCTAATGAAACATTAAGTTTTGGGGGGTGCTATTCAGGCAAACACACTAGCGTCTGATTTAAACTATATATATACAGTCGAATCTTAAAAAATCCAACGTCAATCTCTCGAAGTTCTCGATCTCTCGAAGTAATGCTACGGTCCCGATTTTTTCTCTTAATAAGTTAACGAAATTAACTATCAGTTTTTCGAATGATGACGTCGAACTTTTCTATCTCTCGAATAAATCTCACAGTCCAAAGCTTAAAATACCTGTGAAATATCATCTCATTCTTTTGAAATTTTGATTACCGGGGTTTATCTAGCAATCAAGATGACGGCAATGTTGAATTATTTAAGAATATTTACCTTATATAAATAATTATTATTATATATTACCTTATTATAAGTTTTCATAATAAGAATAGCGTACGGAAAAGGGAGTGAATAAGAGGGTTGTATCAACGGAATAGCGTTCAGCTTGAGAGATATCGTATTTTTGAAAACTCGAAGTTTATCAGCGGGCCCGAGCACTTCGAGTATTCGAGATTCAACTTATATATATATATATATATATATATAGAGAGAGAGAGAGAGAGAGAGAGAGAGATAGATAGATAGATAGATAGATAGATATTTACACGAGGATCGTATAAGGATTTCTCTCTATTCAGTTATACATTGTCAAAGTTTTTTTTAAAGTCAATGAACTAAACCCTGCTTTGGCTCTTCAAATTTTCAATTGCATAAAAAGATCTACATAGACTCATTATAATATTGCTCTATATTCCCATGCCAAGGACGTATCTTACCAAATCTTGGATAAATTGTCACCATAATGACAAAGGGAAAATTTAATGTACTTTAGATTTCCCATTTGTCATTTACATAATCACCTTCGTTTGAAATTGATGTTTCTCCGTGGGATGTATTAGAAAATGATTCTCTTATATACATCAATAATTCTTTTTCTCTCTGATTTTTGTCTCTTTTAATTTCAATGATCTCGGTGTTACATCACAATATGTCAGATGGCTTTAAGTTTTTATATGTTAATTACATTTCCTGGCTGATTGCCTTTTGAAATAAATGTACTTTTACAGTTGAACACGTTATGACTAAAACATTAATTCTTTAATACCAAGTATTTTAGGACGTCCAACAAATCGAGTATAGAAAAGCCTCATTAATCTGGATGACAATAATCCGGATGTTTTTCCTTCGGACGAAACTCTCTTGGAACAAAACTTCTAAATTTAAATTGGTTATAATGATATATACGGCTTCAGTAATCCGTGCAATTCATTTATCCGGACAGTTTACTCGGAAACGATAGTGTCTGGATTAATGAGGTTGACGGTAATCACAATCCATTGTCTAACTTTAAAATTGCTGTTGGATACGTGCCTCAAACTTAGCTCAAACAAGAAAGTGTTCGATTACCGCGGTGGTAACTGAGCTCGCTTCTCCGGAGTATGTGAGAATGGTCGCCAATTCAGAAAAATGGGTTTTCTACGGGTACTTAGGTTTCATTCCACAGCAGTGTTTCTATATGGAAACAATATCGTATTATCCCCCTTAACTGTAACGACAGTTGTAGCCGTGGTGTAAAACTGTTATATTCGCCATATCCATTCAACATAGGTAGTAGTTAATTAATCTGAAGGCTTTCTCTCTTCTTATGGGTGATAAAAACAATGTGTATAGCTGTATATAAGCATTTGTGATTATATTTGTATTTTTGATTTATATCCTAGCAATAGATATATAATGCTCATTTGAGTAGAATGGATGGCTGTCGTGATTCCAGGTTATCTATGAAAAAAATCACTGGAAAATCATATGTGTATGATATCCCATACTTATTATTATTTTAAGAATGATATTCTTGATGACGACCATTTAAAATAGCCACATTGCTTGTCAGATCAAAAGCACATGACGTTCTCAAATGAAATTGACATATCACCATGCCCGTGGGATTTCGATGAAATATTTGCAACGAGTGTGGCATCCCAACTGGGGACGCTGAGTCCCTTCAGACAACTTATAACCAGTGCTCGATGCATAGCTTTATTGAGCACTTGGTGATCATTTAATTACCGATACCTACAGAACACGAGGTCTCGATTTTCATCGTCTCATCCGAAAAACAGGAGAAGCTAACGAGCTACCACAGGGTTCGAACTCTCGACCTCTTGTTTTGAGGACGAACCGCGAAAATTAAGAGGGCGTGTTTCACCTATTGTAGATATGAAGTATATCTATACTTACATTTTTATTTGCTAATTCATATCACGTAAAGGACACCAAGGAAACCGCCTAGTCGGCTTCGTATCTCGACTTACATCTAGAGATTGACAGTGAAGGACGGCTGAAAACCAAACTTTACGACAAGAGATGACTTCATTTTCTCTATTCTGATCTTTCCATTTTTATGTGGCAATATTCCAGCAGCACCTACCTATGAAGTATATATTTCTCAGTTGATTAGATATTCCAGAGCATGGGTTTGCTATCAGGATTGCCTTCATAGAGGGTTAATTCTGACAAAAAAAGCTACTCAACCAAGGGTTCCTAATGGTTAGATTAAAGTCATCTCTTGGAAAGTTTTATGGTCGCCACCATGATCTGGTTAATCGTTATGGTAAATCTGTAAACCAGATGATGAAGGATATGTTACCCTTGTCACATACCTAATCCCGTCCCACCTTTTTATGAACATCGCCGATTGTGCATTATTACCGTATTCGATACGTGACACGGCGTGTCATCATGGCCTGGTTAATGAAACAGTTTATCTGTAAAATAAGATGAGGAATATACATGTTCCCCTGTCGCATACCTAGTCCCGATCCCGTTTTCTCTTTATGACCATCACCGATTGTGACTTATTCCCGTATTCGATGATGTGTGACACGTCGTGCCATCATGACCTGGTTGATCAAACTGTTAATCTGTAAAAACATGATGAGGGATATGTTCCCCCTGTCGCATACCTAGTCCCGATCCCCTCTTTTCTCGTTTATGACCATCACCTATTGTGACTTATTCTTGTATTCGGAAATGTGTGACACGACGGGTGCCACGCGCGTAGCAGGAGTTGCTTACCATTCCGGAGCACCTGGACTCAACCCCGGTTTTTTTAGTGGGGTTCGTGTTACACTATTTTTGGTTATAAGTGTATTTGTGTATTTCAATTTGTAATTTTGTCTCCTTTCTGTTTTTGGCACGATTTTGTCTGTCGTTGACTTATTCCATTTGGAAAGCCCTTTAGTATCTTCTATTTCACCCATTTCAAAAGCATTTGTCTACTTTTTTACAGGTAAAACACATGAAACAAACGCATCATGATGAATAAAAGTGGCGAAAATCAGTAAAATCATTCAAAAATGTATGAAAATGGCTAAATAGAAGTCAGAAAAGCATTAAAATCGATTACCTTATTATTAAGAAATTGAATTATACATATATTTAGAAATTGAATTATACATATATTCAGATTACTCTGATACAATCAGTTTTTAATCCATGCAGCGGTTCTGGTAGTGAAGATTTTTAAAGATGGTCCCCCCCACCCTGAGATCTATTTTATCTCAACCTGGATCAACCCATGGTATATTGACTTGAGTACTTGTTGTACAGTTTCATCAAAATCTCTTCAGCTGTTTTTGAGAAGTCGAAAATGTGCAAAAGTAAAAGATGGAATACGCACATTGCACGACCACAGGTAAAAGATTATCGCAATAGGTCACCCTGAGCAAGACTCAGATGACATAAAACCCTACACTAGAGTTTTTATTCAATTATTCCACAATAGCATTTTCACATCGGGACAGTTTGAGTAAGTAATATTTCATTTGCCCTACAAAAAGTAAAAAGACTGTAATGTAATTCAATGCAAAATCTGTGTCTCACGGGAGATCAAACTGATAAAAAAAACTTTTTCATCGGTTTTATGTGAGATGTAGTTTCAAAAACATCAAAAGAATGGCAAGATTAAATCTCACTGCGACTTCAAACGTTTAGGTGAACAAGACGCCCGCGGCTCATGTATTTATAGAACGTAAAAGGTTATCCAGATCAAAAAGCAGCTACTGAAGTCTTCACGCTTGTTATGAAGTTGGTGTAAAAAAATTCTAAGCAACAACAATAACAACAACAACAATAATAATAATAATAATTATAGAAATAGTAATAATTATAAAAATAGCAATTATAATAATAAAAATTATAATAATAATAATAATGCACTTGTAACGGCCAAACGTAAATCCTTTTTGATTTTTATTTGATTGATAAATTTTCTTTTCATATCTACTCTAATGTTTTCAAAAATGATTGAAGTCACGATGAAGTAATTTTGTACAACAAAGATTTATACATTGCTGACAAAAAGACCTAGATGAGAAAAAACTATTAGACTTGAAATTTAGACGATTTCTTGCTTGTAGAATTGACTGTATGATTCCATGGATGAAACTCGGAAGGCAGAGTTTGCAATCTGCCTCTTTAAAATAGATGGAATCGCCAATATTCTATTTTATAGATGTGACGAGCGATTACCCATGCTTTGTTTCTATGGTGATCCTGCGTCTATTCGAGACATTTACATTCTTTAACTAATGTCATTTTTAGATGACCTTTATAGAAATGCATCCTATATACAGAGAAGACAAGCAAATTTTAATTTAATTTGAAAAGCTAAATAGTACCACCAGTTCTAATATATGTTAATAAATATCTGTGTAAACAATATAATGAATAAGTTGTAAATATGCACAATAAATACAAATGTAATTCCATGTTGACCTCAGTTTTGCCGTGGTTGGTTTATTCATCTCCATGTTGTTGTTGCTGTTGTTGCTGTTGTTGTTGTTGCAATGATATTGATGATAATAAACGTCTAACTCAAATATCTCACTAATAGCATCATATATCATATCCGTAATTCAATGTCGGTGACGGACTTCCCACTTTTGGCAATGTTATTCACTTAAAGCATCATTTCTCATATCTGTGACCCAATACCGGTGATTGGTCACACGTTTAGCAATGTTTTTCACTTAAAATACATGTATCATTCCTCATATCTGTGATCAAATGCCAGATGGCGATGGGCGTCACACTTGTTTATATTACTCACTTATGGTCATTGAGCATTGTGTGATCTTTGACGTGTTACTGTGTGAAATGCGTCTGTGATACAGGAACTCAGTTTACCCTTTCAATCAGTGCTGTAAAGTACATGAACATTTTATCTGCATATCATGTAAGCCTTTGTGAAATAGATCCAAGTCACAACCGAACTGCGTGATGGCTAAAATAGATAGCATTGCTTTATTACACAAGATTTCTTCGTGAGACTTAAACATTCTAGGTCCCATGTCTGGGCGATGGCGCATTAATAATCCTTCACTGATCAATGGCCCTAAAAGTCGGGCAAAGACTAATGATTGAAACTTTATACATGCAATCGGTGATGTCTCCATTTAGCGAAGTATTCTTGCTGTGGGTGTTAATTATATAATAAATTATTAAGTTTAAGGTTTTCATCAAACACATTTTCTGTGTTCTTCATCATAGATTTCTTCTTGACCACTTGTTGAATCATCAGTATACGATTTTCATTCTGCAGCAATGATTTAAAGTTTCACTTGTATTGGAGTGATTCCGTCCAGCTATGAAATAAGAGATTACAATGGCGTCTTAGTAATTACATAACCCCACTCTTTCCCTCCCTTCTTCACAACCACATAAACACATGCAGAATAGAAAACATTGAATATTGAACACAACTTAAGAAGTTCATTATTTCATGTTGCCTTAAAGACAAGCAGTACTAAATGGATAGAACCAACTTAAACATTACATCTTACATAAACTTGTTATGGGATTCATTCATCATCGATGGTATGCATGTAATAAAACATATAAAAGATGTGTCAAAATAGAGTATAAATCTTCTGAGCATGTACTAAGAAATTTGTAAATGTACTTACCAGGTCTTCTCGCTGTCATTGGAATTGTACTCGTTTCCTTTTTCATCTGAAAAGCATATGACTAAACTTAGACTATCATCTAGCAGATATTTTGTGGAGAATTAACTGATGTTAATAGACATTAAATATTACTACATATCTTAATTTATTCCACGTTTTCATTTGCCACAGACCGTCACGTGTTTACCCATTGTAAGGAAGATTGGACTGCAAACCGGATCATTTATCACATTGCACTGTTATTACGTTTCTGTTACGTCATCATATATTCTTGGCTGCCTTTGGCCTCGGTCGAAATTACTTTTATGCTCCATAAAATTTCATATCGAACAAATAAAAGTGCAATAGTTGTATGATATTAAATAGGGAATATCTGAAACGCAGAATCCGGAAGAATACAACACGTCGGGAAAACACATTTTTCAATATGAGGAGGAATTACAAAAGATTTGGAACAAAATGAACTAGGAAATGAATTCAGAGACTGGCACCATACAGCTTGAAAATTTACTCCAGTCTGATAATTTACTCAAGTCCGAGAAATTAGTCAACTCGGATAGTTTTGCATTCCGATTGGCGAAGAAGTTCGAGTTGACAAAACTCTCAGACTTAAGTACATTCTTAAGTTGTATGTTGCCTAGCTCAGGTTAAACATTTCCTTAAGGTAAAAAAGACTTACCTGCTTGACCACAATTGCTGATAGTGTGTAAAGGAAGGGATTCAGCGCTGAATTTACCGGTAAAACAAGAACGATCACCCAGGCGTAAGCATTAGCTGAAATTTCTATTCCACTTTGTGTCAATAATCCTGGAGATTGAAAACACATTTTATATTATCATTAAAAAATACGAAATCAGGGTATGAACGTGATAGATGTTTTTTATGAATTAAACCAGCATTATAATACTTCAGTTCAAGTGCAAGGCAATGACAAATATATTGAATCGACTAAACTATTCCACATATGAGTTGGGATCTTTTTTTAAAGAATTGAGTTCTATTTATAAAAATCTAGTGTCAAACCTAATATTTAACATTCGGTTGTTCTTCGTGCATGTGAACAAATAGGAAAAATTGAAAAGATACAGAATAGACTTATTCAGTGCTCTATAAATCTATTTTACTTTCGGTTTTAACATCTTTACAATTCTATGTACAACAATTTCTATAAACTTAAAACAGACAACCAATTTTCTTTCGTACCCAAGACAGCTATTGGAATCCAACAAAGTGCGTCTGTCAATGCTAGGGTCAGAATGGTTCGGGCGACAGCAGCTTCATTATTTGTACTTTTTTGGACCCGCCTTCCGGACTGTCGAACCTCTAGGTATATCAGTGCCTGTCCTCCGACGATTCCGATAAATAACACTAAGTTGAACACTATAAACATTCCAACTGAGTACTGCCAACCTTCATTAAGCTCTGTTGATAATGGTAGGGATATGCAAACACTAGATAGTGAATAGTAGGAGTTGTATACAAGGGGGATAAGCGCTATTGTCAAACTAAACAGCCAGAGAAAAATTACTACAAACACTGCCCCACTGTTGTTAAACCTATGTTTTGAGAAAGGAAATTTCAATGCTTTAACTCGATCAACAGTAATGACAAAAATAAGTAGGGCTGACATTTCACTGGAAACTGTCGCCAATATTCCGGAAATTTTACAACCCATACTACCACGCCACTCTAAGTCTTTATACCCGTACTCTCCCCTGTATTGTAAATCTACAATGGCAATAATTAGCAGGTAGATACCCATAACGAAGTCAGCAATACTGAGGTTTAGTATAAGAATATCATGAGGGCGAATTTTACTACTTGAAAAGGTATGACACCTATAGGCGATAACAATTATGTTCCCGACGATTGTTAACAATGCGATAAGCCATATACTTATACTGAGCAACCCTACATCAATCAGATAGTCACAGGACGATATTTTATCGGCAGGTGCCACACAGTTCTTGGCACTGACAGATGCCGGTCGGGCACAACATACTCTGTATGTATCGGCATGTATCGTCTTAAGCCTGCACAGGCCATAAAACATTTCTTTATAAACAATCAATGGGTTATCTTTCAGGAACAGACTCCTTAATTCTCCCATCCCCAGAAAAGAACGTTTTTCTATCCGGTTTATCATATTGTGATTCAGATTCAGGAACTTTACTGACTTCAAGCCATTAAATGCACCCCTTTTTATATAATCTATTCTGTTTTCTTGTAAATCCAGGTATTGCAGTGAGACCTGACCCTTAAACATATCCTTTTCTATAACAGATATGAGGTTATAAGATAGATCCAGTCTCAGCAACTTTGGCAAATTGCCAAATGAGTTCCTTTGAATCCGGCTTATCAAGTTGTGACATAAGTCTAACGTTTCTAAGTAGTAAAGGCCTTGTAGGGATTCGGTTGTTATATTTTCTATCATATTGTAACTTAAATCAATTATTGCTAACTTTGACATCTTTACTGAGAACGGTGTATTTATTGTTCTGATTGTATTCCCAGTTAAATTGACAGTTGTTACCGTCGCAAGTGAATGCAGTGATCCTGTTTCAATATAGTTGATCATGTTGTTTTGAAGACTGATGAGTTTTAAACTTACAAGGCCGTCAAGAGTTTTATAAAAAATGCTTTGTACTTTTGTATTGCCCAACGATAAGTGCACGAGGCTACCAAGCTGGTCAAATGTGTTACTTTGTAGAGTTACCAATGGGTTGTTATCTAAATATAGCTCCCGGAGTCGAGACAAACCAGCAAAAGCATAGCGTGAAATGCTCTCAATTTTGTTATGACTAAGATTTAATGATTGTAATTGGCTTGATTGTAGTCGAATTGCAAATATGTCAGAATCTGTAATCGAAGAAATGGGCGTATTTGAAATAGTCAAATGAAAAAGAAAGGGTAGGCGAAATGAGAAGAGCATACTTAAAGAAAATTGATCACCCTTGATGCACAAGGCCCTTACATTTCTGGAAATGGGGGAAATGATAGAATCATTGATGACACAGTTGAGTATCAAACCATTGCATGAGCATTCTTTGGGACAAGTTATATTACATAACATCTCATCATCATAGCTTGGACACTGATAAACCCCATTACAAACGCTTCCTTCGGCCAAACAAGTCGAGCTATTTTCGCATTTGAAACAATTTCCAGCATTTGATACACTTGCATTGATTGTGTCTTTCAACAATGGATTATGTAGCTCTCTGTTTTGTCCATACTGTCTTTGGCATGCTAATTCTTCGCCGTCGCACTTGCGTATTTCTGAAACACATTTGGAGTACGCTAAATAAACGTAATAGGGTAAAACTAGTTATCCTTACAAAGTGTCCCTTTTGTCAATTACAATTTCAAATTGATAACAAGCTAATCTAAAACTTAATGATTTGATATCAAACACAAAATTAGTAACATTACTAGGAAAACGGAACATTACAGGATATGCAACAAAGTCAGAATCATAAAGTAAAATGACGAGCATACAAACTGGCAAACACCCATGTGCACACACATACAAACACAATCGGAATAGGACTAAGATTCTACATGATCGAAGGATTTCATTCGATCATTTAGTATTGTAGTCATATTCTTTAAGTTAGATACTACCAAGGAACTTAAGATTATGACCTCTGTTAATTATCTGTTTTAATTATCTCTAAAGACTTGATTGTACACATTACGTACATCTTCTTCTTGGACGAAAATTGCAGAAGAAAAATTTAACATCAAGCATAAAAGATAAAAATTAAAGAAGTTTTCTTTCTTCAATGCCACTGTTCATAAATCATTAATGTTTACGCCGTCAAATTGATTCGCTTACTTGCATTAAAGGTATCACATAATATTTAAGAAAATATAAGGGTTCTACGGGAAATACAGGGCTGCTTGAAGGCTTGGGGTAGGAGTTTGTATATTAAATACCTTTCAGTTCTGAAGAAAATTTCCGTAGCAGTCTTCAAATTCATCAAGCCTGGATCAGGTTGATGTCTCTCAAATATACCTCAATAAATGTTACAACTGATCGTTGAACATTATGTATGTACAACGATAACAACTTACCGCATGTCGGAACAGAACAGTATCCCCATCTAACAAGCTTATTCGTTGTATAGCACCAAGGTTGTCGTTCACCAGACGGATTTCTACAGTAGTTTTCATCGCCCGAGAACGTCGTCATGCCCTCCCATGGTCGACAAGGCATCCCTGAAACTGTTACATTGACCTGGCCGAAATATCCTATACCTTGTGGGTCATCTTTTTGGATGCAATCGTTATCTGTAGTGGTATACATATAAACCAACAAACTGATGCTATTCATACAAAGTAAGACCTCCTTAAATTGTTGTGAGACAAACACAGGGCCTCCGTGGCCGAGTGGTTGGCGTGTTCGACTTCGAAGGGTCCGAAGTTCGAATCCAAGCAGCGCCACTCCGCGGTTGACCGTCTTTGCCTTTAGGAAGAGAGAGTAAAAACCGAGGTCCCGTGTCACAGCAGGTGTTGGCACGTTAAAGAACCTTCCCTGCTCTACGACCGTAGGTGTCGAGCATAGGCAAAAATTGTCGCCCATCACCGGCACAAGGTGACGTCTCCATGTGAGTGAAATATTCTTCAGTGGGATGTTAAAAAACAACAGCAACGAGACAAACACGTGCCATTAATTGAAATTACATTTGTAGAAAACGGGGTGTTGAAGGTTTCAATGGGACATTAAAAATCATCAATTGAACCACGGACTAAACCATGGCCTAACAAAGAGATAGATCTACACATGTAGATAATACCTCAATAATAATCCACAAAAAAAACAAAAACACTAAAGGTAGAGTAATAAAAATCGAACTAAAACTGGGTTGTGAATCCAGGACTGCTCCGCGAGGGTAGATTTGAAGCTAAAGCATATTTCAGTTTCAATTAAGAAACAATTCAACCCAATCTTTGACACGAGCTTGAGTCCACAAATCAACCGTAATTTGCATAGTAAGATCTTCAACCAATGTTTAAAAATGTTTACACGACCCGTAATTTCTTGCGAATAATGTCCAATTAGAGGTCAACCAGTCAACGGTCACCGACCAGTTACACCTCTATAAGTATTAATCTTTAAGTAGTCAGTAGGTTGACCATTATGGAAAATCGATTTTACAGGTGATGTGGTGGAATAAACCGGTATTCCCCTTGACACGCAACTAATCCAGTTCCTTCTTTTACCGTTAACGATATATAATTACCAGAAAAGACATTTTCTCAGATTCGAAGCATTTAAATAAAGGACACGACGGGTATCGCGCGTGGAGCAGAATTTGAATAACCCTACAGAGTACCTGAACTGACCCTTGGGTTTTAGTGGGGTTCATGTAAGGTTCTTTTAAGTTTAAAGTGTTTTGTGGATTCCTGTTTGTGGTTTTGTTTCTTTTTGTCTTTGCCATGGTGTTGTCTGTCCTGCATTTTTAAAAATTCTTTATGTCCAACTGGTATCTTCTACTTTCTCTTTTTTACCGGTCAGTGATGATTTTCATACATACTGAATCTTACCACAGTCTGGAATACTACAATATTCCCAGCGTACGGAAGCATCAGATGTGTAACACCATGGTCCCGTATCATTGGTTGGATTTCTGCAGTAGTTACCCGTCAATGTTGTTATGTTATGTCTATGAGGAGTCTGCTCGTTCCATCCTTGGCATTGTCGACCTGACCTTGTTATGTTCACTTTTCCAGTATATAGTAAGCCCTTTGTATCATAATCTAGCAAGCAATTCATTTCTGTGAGATGACAAATGGAATTAAATTCAGGAAAATTTTTTAAAAAATTCAATAGATAGATTATTCTCCCATTATTCGCAGTGTTATCCCTTTTTTACAGGACAAGATTTCCTTGCCAACCCCTAGGGTGTTGAGAAGCTACACGCGCTACTCCGGAAGTGTAACGTCACTATTTCCTTGACGTCACACTCGGTCGCTTTAATCGTACATGTAATGAAACCACAGCAATTTAATACAAACATGAAAAATCATTTTCAAGTTGACGACACTTTAATTTGAATTGAATTTATTCATAAATATTTATCTAATATACTCTAATTTGATAGATTTTTTTGTGTGTGAAAGCATAAGAATGAAAAATAGGTCATCGATGAGGCTCACTTGCATGTCTTGACTGTATTCTTACGCCATTCAACTATTGATCACTTTTTTTTCGCGCGGTAGAAATATATATCAAATGACGGGAGAAAAATAATCATCCCCTCCCTTGAGGGTATGACAGAGAACTCTCCGTCCTCTGGGTAAGATTCTTGGAAATCAAACCCTCGGCAAGCCTCGGGTTTGATATTCAAGAATCTTACCCCTCGGACAGAGATTTCTTTGTCATACCCTCAAGCTAGGGGAAGATCATATTAATCGAATCGAGTTTTGACTTGTAATTTGTAGCAAATATGGTAAATATAATCATGCAGTGGAGATTAAGATGACAAACCCGGATGGACAAATTCATTATCCGGATGGACCAAGTCATTTAAGAATTTTTTGGGACAATAACTTGATTTTCGGATATGTTAAGGATAGGGCATAGAATATATTACCACATTTGCCAACTGTTTTAATGCCAAGCCAACAATCAAATGCTGCAGCATAAACCTTATGATTTTTTTTCTTTTGAAATACCAATGCTCGAGAAAACAATTTATTTAAAATGCTGCCAAAAATAAAAGCCAGGACAGGGTAAATGAAAGAAATAGACAATTCTTATACCAAAACTTCTGTTAAATGTTATGTAAGTATACCTACAATCTTACACACAGTATGACCAATAATATCCTATTACAGGGGCATACGTACGGTGTATATGTATAATAATTGATGCTTAGTAAAGGGAATTTAAATAAAGCAAAAATAAAATCATCCAAGTCACTTACGACAGTTAAGCTCGTCCGAATCATCCGGGCAATCCGAGATTCCGTCACAAAAATGATGGACGTCCACGCAAGTTGAGTCATCACATTGATATTCAGTAGTAGAACAGAGATTCAAGCCTTTAAAGAAAGAGAAATATATGAAATGTGCCATGTCCTGCTCGAGAATATTTCACCCATATGGTGACGTCATCAATTGCCGGAGAAGGTATTCAAATCTAGGCCTATGCTCTATGATTACGGTCATTTTATAGTAAGGGATGCTTATCGTCCGCTATTTCCGTGACATGAGACCTCGATATTTAAGGTCTAATCAGAAACATGAGTTTCACTTAATGTACATTTTTTTAGCGAAGGTACAGTTGCCGACTATGTTCCCCTTGGTTTTTACCTAACCCTGTATTTCTTTCCCCGTTTCCCTGTACCGAATTAGACTTATTCGCAGACTCGAAGCATAGGTAACAATATTGGTTCCGTGCGTGAAGCAGCTTACCTTCCCGGTGTACCTGAACTTATTCCAGGTTATTAATTGGGTTCGTTTTCCTCTATTTCTGTTTTTTTTTTTTTGTATTGCTGTGTGGATCACTGTAGTATTGTCTCGTCTTAACGATTTAGATTTGACGCGTCCTCGATTCGAACTCGAAGCCTCCTGCATGTAAGGTGCGGTGCATTCTCTAAGCAAGCCACCGCGAGGAAACTCAATTATTGTTTAGTTCCTTCGATTTCCAGTGAAATAAGAAAATTCTGTAAAGGAAACTTTTTTTTCATCTGTCGCCAATCGGAACACATTCTTTGTATCAACTAGATTTGAGTTATTTTGTACTTTGCATCTTTGTTGTAACTCACTGAGCAGATACTATTATCACTTGAAATGAATAATACTAATTGTCCTACAATCTGGCCTTCCTGTTTATCTGTTCTGCGGTAATGCACTATACATCATCTTAACTAAAACTACGACCTATCTATTGATCTAGTACATTCATATTATTGATGTAGAATTTCAATCCATTAAATATAACTTGTATTGACATTTGGTCATTAACCTTCCAATATAGAGCCGTATCATGTGAAAGAATGTAATTTAGAAAATGGGTCAATATACATGTAATCAATGAAATGAATAAGTTATATTATGTAGATCTACACATATATTTGATTACAACGTACTAATTTACTACTGTAAATCCAGTTTTATTCGCGAGGATTTTATTTTCGCGTAATTACGCGAGAGCACTTACTCGCCAAAATGAAGCTCTCGCTAAATATACTGACCTGATATTAACATGCATCAAACAACACAAACGTTTAACTTAAATGCACGCTCACGAAAATATAGTATCGCGAATAATTGCATGACCATCGATTCGCCAAAATAAAGATCCGCGAAATTTTCTGGATTTACAGTATTGCTTTCCACGTTTAGACCATTATTATTCCCAAACTGTAAAATTCACTAGGATGTTAACTTTCGTGTAAGCTATCCATTGGTACTTCCTCAATTTCATTTTCCCTTATATAAACTAAATTCTGTTTTTGATGTCAATAAGTGAAATTCGTCATTGGGACCATGTGTAATGTTTTAATAGGAAAAATAAACTGGATTCATAGAGTGGATATGAGCGAAATGTAACAGCAAAAGTTGTGTTCTTAAACGTGTATACGTACATACATTGGCGCAACCATATCTTAGCAGGAACTACTGGAAAAATGGTGATGTATTTGCGTCTGCAAAATTTACACTTTTGCTATGCTATATTCCGATTTAAGCACAGGAATAGCGTCTTACCTGTTCTAATCAAAATAAGATTTCTCTGCAAAATTTCATCTTTTTCGTATCGCCATCAAAAACGGTTTTGTTAGCATGTACTTATATGCTTTTGGTATCATCAAAATTTGGATTGACAGAAATGGTGTGTGGTCTCAGAAGCATCATAAGACAAGGACAAGTATATATATTTTTTATGTAACTAGAGTTTTAAATGTATTTGCAGATTTACCTGGACAAATACCGAAACTCAGAGACGTGTCATCTACAGCAATACTGCCTGTTCCATTTCCATTCACCTTCACATCTATAAGGATCTATGCAAAATTAAAGTAAACATATCATTTTAATTTTAAAACAATGCATTCAAAAGTCCGTGGGCCCGTGACATAGTGCTTGTCTTTAGATCGTTGTCTCTAGACTGGCTGAACTGGTCACCATTCCTCTTTTTCATATGATGTAGTAAATAGGGCAGTACTGAACTGAATACCGTACAGTTTCCTATTAACTTCCTGTCATTTAGTAGACTTTTGATAAAAATTAGAATGAATCCACAAAGAACGTGTATTACGCATGACAGTTACCTTTTCCAAATGTTATAAAACAATTAATTACTTTTCAAATTTATAGAAAATTCGATTTATGGATGAAAGCTTACTTTTCGACTGTACAAATGAATTACAATTATATAATGAAGCAAAAATTATAAATTCTATTAACTATGATATCATACTATCAGACATTTTGTAATCATGAAGCTGTTGCTTTTTGTCGGTATATATGGGGGTGGTGGTTTAGCATTAACCAACTGAATTTTCTTACGAGCTGGGTATACTCAATGTTTACACTTATTCTTCACTTGCATTATACGTTCATGACAGAGACAAGAATAAATACCATTTCAATATGTCCAATAGCGACAACAACCAATCACGAAACATTTAAAGAACACAATTCTGCTATCGCCTGATAGAGACTTCATTTACAGATATGTGTTATGGAAATTGTTTAACTTGTCGACAGAGGGCGCTTTCTCCTCCGTGACACCTGATTCCACCTTCGGAATTTTAGAGTTCCTTGTTTGCCCTGTATTCACAGGATCTCTATACAATGTATTCATATATTGTATGAAGAACAAATGGTAAATTTGTATCTACCAAATGATCTGCTCTATTAATTTTCTGGCACCTTCAATAAAGTCAAAAGATAGGCAAATCGTTCATTGCACTAAATGTATGATGAGGACATTTCATCGACAGGAAAACTCTGACAGTATGTCTAGACTCATCCATCGGTTCCCCTATGTATTTTGTATCTATGCATAGGGGACAGAGGATCGTTTGGTCCTCGACTTCAAATCTGATCCGAGAGACGGCCACTAGCCTAAATGTGTCTGTAAAACATGATTGCTTTTTCAAATGATTATTGACTGAAGGTACAACTATTATTCATTTATATCTGATTTGTAATTAACCATTAGTTGTCGAAAATTGCACAAGCGGCTAGTGAAATCTGAAATTATGTTTTATATAGTTCCAATACATACCCCATATTCTGTATTTTCATAGACAGACAGGTAAATTCTTTCCCAAGTGTTTCTCTTGTATCTACGTCCTGACGTCAGTGATCTGTTGTTGCTATACCCGTGTGTAATCAGTATGTCAAATCTCTCCACTTTAGTACCATGTATATAATACGATAATCCAAAACATCGGTGAACGGAGGGTCCGATAGCCTTACTGAAAAGTTGAACCTCTCCTGTCGATGGGACAGTGGAGAGATCCGCCAGCAGAAGCTTGTCTTTTGAAATAATAAAAATTCTTATGAAAAAGGTGATAATTGAAGATATAAAAAGGACAATCAAAATGCAAAAATTGAAAAGCAGACAAAATCATGGCCAAAACAAAAGGAGAACTTGTACCTTCATTTACTCAGTTTGCGGTCAACAAGCGATTTATGACTTCACCCAGAATACCGCCTTTGCTACAAAAATGTTTAACATCAACTTTTATATACACTCCATTGTTTTGTTTGTGTTGATTTTGCTTAACGCCACTCTTGATAACCTTTAAGTCTGTCATATGGCGGCGGCTAGTTTTATTGGTGGAGAGGATAGCCCGCCAACCTTCGGCAAGTAAATTTTCTCCAGAATTATCTCGGGTTCCAGTGTGGCTCGAACCCGCGTTGACTAGAGATTAAAGACAAAGTTGGTTGAAGCACAGTGCTCTAAGCATTCGGCCATGGAGGCCCAAGTGTCCAGAACAAAGTACAAAGATCGAATATAACAATTAGAAAATATTTTTTAAAACGTTTTCATTTAAAACTTGCGAGTAATTCCCAAAAGAATCAAAAGAATAGCAAGATTTAAATCATCTGAGGTTTCATGCAAACACCTATTAATAACTACAAAACTTTGAATCTGTCAGAAGGCAAAAGCAAATAACACCTGAAGGAAAGCCGAATATACAGCAAGTCTTCACCTACACGAACGCTTGGTGTTAGCAGTCTTGTATGCGTTACTGACTACTCTATCATCTTGTAAACGTACCAGAATTACATCCCTTAGCCTAGATTTCACTAAAAATGCTGAACTAGAAATAAAATGATTCATGATCGCTATCAAACAAATATAACACAAACCTGTGGAGTAACTATGATCAGGTGTCGTCTGGATTTGTTTAGATACCGTATGCATATTATCTACCCAGAATTTGACAAATGAAAGCTCCAAAATGATGTCTTGAGTTGAACTCAGATCTCAGAAGCATTTTGTTATGCGACTTCGGCTACGGTATCTTCAGAGAGAGAGAGAGAGAGAAAGAAAGAGAGAGAGAGAGAGATGAATACTTCAAAGGATTTTGGAAGAAGATAAATCGTATAGATAACATAAAATGTAAGGACCTTCCGCATCCGTCCATGTATCCTGTATGCTCCATACAGCGTTATTTCTTGGTTGATTCCAGTCACAAATTCCTGATTCAAAACCACAATTTTTTCTTGAAAATTCCCCTATGAACATCAAAAGTATATAAATAAAATCCCTCCGTAATGTGAATGCATTTTCTTACTCTAATAGATTTATAAAATGTTTTTCATTCACAAATTTCTGCATCATTTCAAACATTAAATTCGGGCCGGAATGAGAACGAGAATATAAATATCACATATACTTACTACAGTAGGGCACGTCACATAGTTCCCAGCGTACATCCGGGTCGAGAGTGTAGCACCACGGTCCTGGCGTTTGGCTATTTTCATTACGGCAGTAGTTTTCTGGACCCAAGGCAGTGAAAACATGACGATGTGGTTGCTGTTGATCAAACCTCTGACAGGGTCTTCCTGAGATTGTAAGGTTTCTTTTTCCTCGATACATTAAACCTGGTCTGTCTTTACTCATTTTGCATTCATTATCTGCAAAAAAAATGTAGAGTTACAAGAAAATGAAACACTACATGTTTTCCCATACATACTAATGAAAAATAAGACTGAAAGTGATCGTACATTAAATCAATGGTCAACATTTTTAATTCAAAATTAAAATGCATATAGAACTACGTGTACTTTCCTAAACACATAACACATTATAAGGGCTTACAGCATTTAGGCTTATATGAAACTGGGGATCAAATATAACAACAAAATGACTAAAACAAAGGAAACTTTGTGTACTTTCTTTTTTGTTATGTACCTATAGTTCGTATCTCGATTCTGTCAAGACTGGAGTATGTAACAAAGTGAGGCCTTTGCTGTGGTTGGCTGTCTCTGTCATCCGGATGAGATCGTAAAAAAACATGTCATAGTAAATGCTGTCCCGTTAAAGAACCCTCCCTGCTCTACGGTCAAGAGTGCCGAGCATAGAAAATTTAAAGCCTTTTACCGGCATACGGGTATGTACCCATATAAGTGAAAGATTCGTGAGTGGGACGTAGAACAATAAAACAGCAAACCAACCCAAGTGTGCCCCAGAGGTAGTACATGACCCTGGACTATACCTACAGCAATAAAACAGCAAACCAACCCAAGTGTGCC
>JACSZP010010375.1:0-11447 GCA_016161895.1 Pinna nobilis
TTCAGTAGTTTAGGAAATTAAAGAGAATAGGACAAAACAGAAGATGAAAGATAAGAACATTATGCAAGGTGCGCTAGTCAACATACCCTTTCACACACTCAGATGTTTCTTTTAATTAAGGCATTGTTGCAAAGTTTGAATTGCTTGGATAAAATTGAAAATCGGTAACTGCATATCAATATTTTGTCCTTGGTTATTGTGAAACTTCGTCCAACACCATGGATACCGTTTGTTTCTACCATTGTTTAACGTCCAACATCTGATTCTGATTTGCTTATTTTCTAAAACAGAAATACAATCGGTTTGTTGTTTCTTTTCTGTTAAGGCGTTGTCTTAAAGTTTTGATATCCGTATAAATCTGAGATTTTGTGACGCATTCGTTAAATAAGAGCACAATAATGCAATGAACGAACCAATAACTTTGTTAAAAGGGAGTTTTGGCATCGACGATATACATGTCTTGACCTTAGTATTGCTTGTGCCACTGCCGCAATTTGTTAATACTGTTGTTTAACGCTCAGAGATGGACACCATAAAACTTAAGAATTTACTTTTTCGAATCTTCAACTTCTCGGCCAATCAGGATTCCGTATTTGCTGGAGTTGAGGAATTTATCAGTCTTACGGAATTTCTTAAGTTTACGTGCCCAGCTCAGCTAACGAACCCTTTTCTTGTTTACTTGTATGGAAACGACATTGACTTGCTAGTACAGGTCTTCACATTTTTGCCCATGCTCATCACTTCGGGTATATTTAGCAGCCAGAAATAAGTATCGTGCTAACTTTTCCAGTGGCACGGGATCTCGGATTTTAGAGTGAAGGAATAGTTGTTTGCGTTTCAAATATTTAAGCGAGTACGGTCATTAAACAGATTTAAATTGGTGCGTATTTCTCTCTTTTGATTTGAGAAAATAAAAACCCAAATATTGTACAACCAAATCACCTGACTTTTGTGAGTCAGGTCTGCAATCTCTATTGAGTAATGTAAAACTCATTTTGTCGTAAAGTTAATATTTTTAAAAGGAACTTCAATGAACAAAAATTTGAGATTGGATCACACAGAGCGTATTACATAACACAGTAACACCAAAGTCCCTATTCACAGGAGGCGTCTGTAGGTTAAAAACCCAACACTCTATTTGATTTTGTAGTTGTAGCAGTATCAATTTCTTAAGCTCGAATAAGCATAAAATAAAAGACAAAATGAAAAATGATAGTGGTTTAATATAATGTACACAGGGTTATTTTTGCCCCGTTTTAAATTCGCCCAGTATCGTTATAGTTCTATTCAATAACTTTACTGTTTTGAATTCGTCCACTGACGATGAGGGCGAAGGTGGCGAAAATAAAACGGGGACGAATATTTCACAAACGACAACGACATTAAGACCCATAAGAGTGCAATTTTTTTACACTTGGGTGAGATTTCCCTGTCCCTGTACAATGTGATATATTCTATTTATCTCAAATAAGCCCATGACGTTTTAATTCCTTATCCTCCAAGGCATTAATGGTTCAGGTAGTCTATAACGAAGTTAAAGGGAATTGACTTTTGACTTCGTCATGGGCATCCTTCCTTTTTAGCATCATCATTTACTACATGTATGGATAAATAGTCGGGGATTTCGGGGACTTTATCCCTCTTCGTTATAGCACTGAATTCACTTTAAGTCGATTCGTTATAGGCCGACTCTACTGTGTAATTGAAAAGATAATATTTTACTATTCCGCTTTCTGTTGTTAAACCTAAAATTTGGTTGCGTAGCCATTGTTTTATACGAGTCTGTAATGTTTTGAAAAATCAACATGTCTGGCGTATAACTAAAACTTCAGGAGTTAATCCTCTATAGATAGGGAAATCTCGATTTCGAAGTTGAATAGCATGTTTCAGTCAGGAACCCAGGAAGCATAGGGAAAGATTCCGTGAGCTCACATGAGTATTTATGATGAATTCTTATGTGTGAGACCGCCTTGGCCTAGTTGTCAGCGTGATCGACATCAAATTGAGAGGTCTGGGATTCGAGTCCAAGTCTAGTCGCAGTTGGTTTTCCCTGTCTTTCGGATGAGAGGCAGTAGAAACCGAGGTCCCGTTTCACAGTAGTTTTTGGGCCGTTAGAAAACCTTCACTGCTCTACGGCCATTAGTGCCGAGCATAGGCAAAATTTGTCATCCTTCACCGGCACACTGTGACGTCTCCATATGAGTGAAATATTCTTGAGTGGGACGTTAAACAACAATACAACAAGGGGGTGGCACAGCGGATTGTCGCTCCATCACTACATCTACCCTGTGCATAAGACTCGTTAAGCTTGGAGAAGAGGAAATCAGAGATGTGCTTGTGAGCAGTTGTCAGTTCTCTTTCCAACCGCCGATAGATCTGACTGTGGTTAGAACTCTACGAAATCCTTGTTTAAACGGTGAGTGGATTTCTAAAGTTTCTTTTTTTTTTCTAATTTTTGTATATAAGTGTTGAGTTATTGTAGATCTACATCAATTGTCACAACGTCAAAACTGGTTAGCATACATCAGATGCTAATGATGCTACATCATCAGCCACAAAGATTAGGGATCCTCCCCATTTGTTTTCAGGTTAGTGTTCTATTTCTTATTATTCTAAAATACTGAATTGTTTGGGTTTTTTTTGCTTAAACATTTAGGCGCTTTTGTCTTTATGTTTGCATGCTACACAAATGGAGACCTGTTGATGAGAAGTCTCAAGATTAATTTGGGGTTTCATTTTTATCACGTATTGTGATTTTTTTCCACTGTTATTTATTTTTTTTATGTGATGTACAGATGTTTATTGGTACAACCTGAATAAAGTATTTTTGTCTTTTGGATCACATCATTTAAATAGAATCGAGCAAATACAGTTAATCAGTTGAGAGACCATCCATTTCTTGAGAAGTTCTATTTCTAAGATTTTATAAGACGTTTTCTTCTAAGTTGTCTCTCATAACATGTTCCACTGTAATTGATTAAAGGTACTTTCTTAGAGTTTGTCTTGTTTCTAATGATATATTAATTTTCCGACAGGGATGACAGACACCAGTACTCTGCAGACTAGATCTACACCAATTGTCACTACGTCAAAACTGGTTAGCATACATCAGACCGTGCAGAAAGCCAGCAAGTCAGCTTTGAGTACCTCTACTGACGAAGAGGTTTTTGACATACCTGAAGTGTCAGGTTGGTATGCAGGCATACTGTATACAATTTTAGTATTTCGGGGTTTTTTTTCAATTTTTTATGTGCCATGATGTCAATGAAGAAGAAAATAGATTGTCAATTTAAACAAGAGGCCCAAAGTGCATGTATGCATGTGTTATGTACATAATTTAATGTCTAATTTGACATTATAAAAAAGGGGCTTATTATCTTTAAAATTAGTTTCACTTATGATATAATATTCTCCCATCGTTCGCAGATTTATTTCCAATTTCTATGGGACAATATTTCCTTGTCAACCCCTAGGCTGTTTACAAGCTACACATGCTACTCCGGATGTGTAACGTCACTATTTCCTTGACGTCATACACAGTTGCTTCAAACGTAAGTGAAACCTTGACAATTTAATACAAACATGAAAATTCATTTAAAAAGTTGACGACACTTTTAGCTCACCTGAACCGAAGGTTCACTTGAGGTTTTCTGATCACATTTTCTCAGTCGTCCGTCTGTCTGTCCGTCTGTAAACTTTGAACATTTTCGACTTCTCCTTAAGAACCGCAGGGCCAATTTTAACCAAACTTGTCACAAAGCATCTTTTGGGGAGGGGATTCAACTTTGACCAAATGAAAGGTCAGGCCCTTTTCAAAAGGTAGATCATTGAGAAACATTAAAAAAAAGGTGGGTGTCTTTAAAAACCTTTTCTTTAGAAACACTGGACCAAAAATCACTAAACCTATGTGGAAGCATCCAAATAAAGTGTAGATTCAAGTTTGTTCAAATGGTGGCCGCTTGGGTCAAAATGAGGCCACAATAAGGGTCAAAAGTTTAACATAGTTTTATATAGGAAAATGTCTTTAAAAATTTTATTCTCAAAAACAGCAAGTGCTAAAAACCAAATTTTGCTAATAACCAAATCGATATGGGGGCATCATTATATGATGTAGATTCAAGTTTGTTCACATAGTAGCCCCCAGGGTCAAGATGGGGCCACAATAGGGGCACAAAGTTTAACATAGGTTGATATAGGAAAATATCTTTAAAAATCTTCTTCTCAAGAACAGCAAGTGTACAATTTATCAAATTACATGTTATATGGCAGCATCATTGTATAGTGTAGATTCAAGTTTGTTCAAATGGTGTCCCCCAGGGTCAAGATGGGGCCACAATAGGGACACAAAGTTTAACATAGGTTGATATAGGAAAATATCTTTAAAAATCTTCTTCTCAATAACAGCGAGTGTACAATTTATCAAATTAATATGGGAGCATCATTATATAGTATAGATTCAAGCTTGTTCAAATGGTGGCCCCCCCAGGGTCAAGATAGGGCCACAAAGTTTAAACAATTGGGTTCAAAGTTTAACAAATGAGATGTTTATCTTTGTCCATAACTTTCAGTAGAGATACATTGTAAATCCAAAATTTCTGTTTCTTTTTGAAATGTTCTGGTGAGCGATGCGGCCCAATTGTGCGGGCCTGTTGTAATTTTAATTCAATTCATCCAGAAAAATTATCATCCCCTCCCTTGAGGGTATGACAGGACTCAGTCCTCGGGGTAAGATTCTTGGAAATCAAACCCTCGGCAAGCCTTGGGTTTGAAATTCAAGAATCTTACCCCTCGGACAGAGATTTCTCTGTCATACCATCAAGCTAGGGGAAGATTTTATTAGTCTTTTTCTAAAGGTCTTTCAATTCAATAATAAAATTTGTATTTAATTTAACAAAGATTAGACGGTACTATCGCTGTATGTAGTCAGAGAATCGGGGGTAAATAGCTCTTTGTCTGTCTGTCTGCCAAACATTGGCCATAACTTTCAACTATCCATATTAGCCAGCTAAGCGCTTTTCCTGCTTTACAAGCATACCTTGATGTGTTGTTGTTGCGTTGTTGTTTAATGTCCCACTAAAGAATATTTCACTCATATGGAGACGCAGCCGTGTGCCGGTGAAGGGCGACAAATTTTGCCTATGCTCGGCACTGCTGGCCGTAGAGCAGTGAGGGTTCTTTAACGTGCCAACACCTACTGTGACATGGGACCTCGGTTTTTACTGTCTCATCCGAAGGACAGGGACGGCCAACCGCGAAGTGGCGCTGACACGGCTCGAACCCGGGTCTTCTGATTCGAAGTAGAACACGCTAACCACTAGGCCCCACCTTGATGTGTAATAAGTCCTTTCTATTGATACCAAAATATTGTCCCTCCTGAATTTTGACCCTCAGAAATTTTGCATAGCTGGTATTACTAACTGATATACTTGGGTCTTTGAGGTTCAGCAACACATGTTGTTTTAATATAAGTTTTTATAATTAGTCCAGGATATTTAATAACATTCAAATTTTCAGTTTTCTTACTCTTCTTTTTCTTTTCAAGCAGTCTTGGATTGGCAATAGACGTGCCAAGTATAAAGGTGTTCCAGGAAGCAGAACGAATACAAAACTGGACCAAATGCTTATTCACTGTTTGTGAGCAAACAGATCAGAGGTATTACTGTTATCCTTATCCTAAACAAAATATATGTAGGTAATCATACTCAACATGGAAATGTAGTTTTCAATTAATGAAATACACACACACAAACTTGCATGTGTTCATTCCATGAGTAATTTTTCTTTTTTATCAACATTAAAATTTCGTGTTGTTGTTGTTGCGTTGTTGTTTAAGGTCCCACTCAAGAATATTTCACTCATATGGAGACGTCACCGTGTGCAAATTTTTGCCTGTGCTCGGCACTGCTGGCCGTAGAGCAGGGAGGGTTCTTTAACGTGCCAACACCTACTGTGACACGGGACCTCGGTTTTTACTGTCTCATCCGAACGACAGGGACGGCCAACCGCGGAGTAGCGACTGCGGGAATTGAACCCCGGACCCCTCGGGTCGAAGTCGAACACGCTAACCACTCGGCGACGGAGGCCCCTTAAAATTTCTAAACAGGGCTCCAATAAATACAAGATATTAACTTGGATTAGTAAATAATGATTTTGATTTACACTTGAAGGCATAAAATCTGTCTTTAATGTACAATTGAAAATAAATGAAATTAAGTTGTGGTTTAATCTACATCAATGGTTATAAATTCACTTGTGTTTGCCAAAAATTCATATGAAAAATAACCACCATGTGATACATGCAATAGACTCGAACAACTAATTGATCACTTTAAATCATGCGAATCATTACAACCGCCAAAAAATTATAATGACAATGAATAGTTGGATCCTGATATAATTATCATTACAATGAAAAACATAAACACATCAGAAGTACGTATGTCAAATTTAAATCATTTATACACCACAATGATAGTTGAAATTCAGACATGTTTTTATATCAAGAAACTATAAGAAAATATGCAAATATCTAGCTTACATCTCTGGAGTGTTACTTTCTTCACTAACAACAAAGACACTCTTACCTGTACATGGAAAAAGGAATTACAAATATTACCAGCTATCTCACACTGCTGGTTATCAAAACATTTGCTGCTTTTATTTAATTTTCATGGCTGAGTATTAAGCTGAAAATTGTAGAGGGAAGGTATGATTTGCATTTTTTAACACAACACAATATCAGTTACGAAACCATGAATTAATCTTGAAAAAATAATTGAAAAAATGTTTTGTAATCACTGATGTTAAGATAAACTTGAAACTACCCAGTAGTGTCATCTAGCTATGTCTTTATGCATCACAAAGTCTGGCTTTGTAAACAGAGTTATTCATTATATAGTGTGACTATATTTGACTCCGTTTAGACTTATCGAAGGGCCGCCGTGGCCTAGTGGTTAGCTTTTTTGACTTCGAATTGTAGGGTCCCAGGTTAGATTCTGCACACCACGCTGCGGTTGGCCTTCCCTATCTTTTGGATGAGACAGTAAAAACTGAGGTCCCATATCACAGTAGGTGTTGACACGTTAAAGAACCCTCCCTACTCAAGGGCTGTAAGTGCAGAGGAAAGGCAAAATTTGTCGTCCTTCATTGGCACACGGTGATGTCTCCGTATGAGTGAAATATTCTTGAGTGGAATGTTAAACAACAATACAACAACAACAAGACTTATCAAAAATATTTATCTGACTAGGTCTAATGACTTAAAAATTCCTTCATATTTCAGGGAATGTTGATGGGAAAACTTTCCTTAAAGAAAGGGCCCAAAAATGGAATGCAGCTTCAGAAGAAGAAAAGGCAAAGTATAAAACAGATGCCCTTGAAATAAGAAACAAAGGGATGAAGAGAGACGAAATAATAAGACATCAACTTAATATTGTTTCCAATGCTGTAAGATACTCTGATTGTTTGATTCAAAGTGCATACAGAACATCAAATTATCAAAGTGCAGTACTGCAGATAATACATAATGCTTGGTTATGAATAAGAAAAATAAAGAATAATGTGGTGTTTAATACCTTGTCATGAATGCAAAGAAGTTTCATCATTTTATAGTTATAGCTAACTTTGAAATCATATTTAGATTTTAGAGAAAGATTCATTTGTGCATTAAAAGCAATTTGTTGACTTTGTAAAACTGATGTTTCAATTTAATTATTTGAAAAAATGCACTGTGTCTATGATGTAATAATTTAAAACAAGAAATAGAGGTAGATATACAAGTAGTTGTGTTTATCAATGATACCCCTTTATAGATAACGCAAGGATAAGGCACAACGCTACAGTAAATGTTGTAAAAAGTGTTCTAACAAGATACATTTATTTTAGACAACTTAAAAAATAGATTCTAAGATATGTCTATGTTATTTTAATTCTTTTACGGTGTCTTGTATTAGAAGAGCAGGGATTTGAAATTGGAGGTCTTGGGTTTGATCCCACCTCTGAAAGCAGGCCTGCAATATTTGGAACTAGCAATGCCTTGAATTTCTTTTGCAATAAGAGAGAGGAATTTGAAAAAAAATGTGTGGTAAGTTCTTATTCTGTTTAGTTTTTGATTTAGCAAAATATAAAAAAAAATATGAAAAGGATTATTATATTTGTTTGGCTCAATTGACATAACAGGTCATTTTGTATTATCCTGGGGAAAATCATCTCTTTTTGATATACTCAAAAGTACAGGTAAGATCCAATTTTTTCTCTGCCTGCTACCGATGTATCCCGGTTTTGCTTCATAACATTTCATTTGAGTGAAACAAATTCTATTTGTCAAATTTTATGGACTGGCTGAAAGCCTCATGATTTGAACCCTGCCATCTGCATTTATCCAGGAGCTCTGTTCACAAAAAAAAACAGTGACAAACTTTCTGGTAAAACAAGTTCCAGACTAACGAGTCATCACTGCATTTAGAAATATGGGATCTTATATTGGATCTTGTGTATTAAAAAGAAAATTATGATAAACTCCTGTTTAAAACTTACCAGCAGTGAAGATGTTTTATTATGTTTTTATGCAAATACAGACTCGGTATTGTGGTGCATGTGAAGAATTCTTATTATTACAGTAGAGACAGTCTATAACTAATTGGCTTAAAGGGAATTCAGTGCTAC
Source organism: Pinna nobilis (assembly GCA_016161895.1). Classification (NCBI taxonomy): domain Eukaryota; kingdom Metazoa; phylum Mollusca; class Bivalvia; order Pterioida; family Pinnidae; genus Pinna; species Pinna nobilis. The sequence continues at coordinate 8,665 of JACSZP010010375.1, forward strand.
AATGAAGAGGAATCTAATCCTTAAAAAGAATATTTTTTATCTGTTTATTTAGAAAATTCTGATGCTTAAAACAAATGATGCCTATAAGGAATTCAAAAGTCAATACATAAGAATTCATAAGACCAACTCAACTGAACAATTTTATCCCTTGATTGAAAGAAAAATTTGTATGCTTTTTTATTGATTGATAAACAGTTTAACTTGTTATAAAAGACTACAAGGAATAAAAAAGGTTGCTTATTACAGGTGGTCTCTTAATTCAGGTGATTGACATAGGAAAGAGCCTATTTATAAACCATTGTTTTAGGTCACATTAGATAAGTTATCCTTTAACTCAGTAGATTACTAAGGCAGGTAAGACAATTCAGATTATTTCAATGATAATAATAGTTTGATGTTGCTGTTTTTCAGCTTCTTTTCCAAAAATTAAAAAGGAAGAAGTGTACAGTCGAAAAGAGCTAAGATTAGCAGTGCAGAGTAAATTTCAGTCATGCTGGGGTTTGTACTTTATCAATTTATTGTTTGGGGTTTCTCCTAACTTCAGTCTATTTTTTAGAATTAATATCCCTATTCTTTGAAGTGACCTCCCTAGCAGATTGATAAATTGAATGAATTCTATTTCTTTGACCTCGACCCAATATGGAGTACCTTAATTCCAACTAATATGGACATTGCATTTATTTATGTTTGCCTGAAATTCATCCTTGTTTTCTTTTGTATTTTCTATTATCTAATGGATACAATATATATTAAGAAGTACACAATATTTTTATTTTTTTTATGCACTGTAAATGTCAATGTCCAGAATATGTATTTGGAAAAATAATGAATTTGAATTGTTCACAATGGTGGTAACAATTTACCACTGTTCTTCTGAATATTGATACTTTATTTATCTTTGTCACCCTTCAATTTTGGAGCTACAGCTTTAATACATAACTGTTTTGATTGAAGTGAATTTACATGATTGAGATATAATTATATACATTTTATGAGTATCGTTTTTAAAACATTGTACTCATTTAATAGCTGATACTTTGAGAGCAGAGTTTGGGGCCTTCTGGTGGTACTCTCCTTCATATGGTGAAATGATTGGTTGGAGACCACTCAGCAGACATCTCCATTAAGTGCATTACCCGCTGATTTTGAACTCAATGTTGATTTGATTTTTTTTCAAAGGGTATTTTCATTCCTGTAAATGTCATCAAAGCTGAAAAGTTTGGTGTAGAACAGCTTTACCTTGTGGAATTTCATATAAACATTACTCGTAAACATTTAGTATGGAAATAATAAGTACATTGTATAAGCTGATTAATCAAAGGTACAGACTGATGATGAGAAGTAATACATTAAATATTACTTGCTCAAGTAGCTGATCACCCCAGTCAATAAACTAACTTTTTCTCGTGTCTAAATTTTTCAATTTTTCAAAAACAAAATGTGTTAGTTACGACCGATGAACATTTATGTAGGATTTAATTATAGTGCATCATTTTAACAGTGAAACCACCCTTTTGGGGAAACAAGAAAACGTCTCCATATGAGCGAAATATTCTTTAGTAGGATGTAAAGCAATGATACAGCAACAACAACATACAAGTGGTTGCTAAAGCAGTTTTTTTCTGTAGTTGTTATTATCAATTTCAGAATCTGCAACTGGAGTAACAACATTGGTGCCTTATCTTGCTGTTGAAAAAAAAGAAAATTAATTTAGATGTCACAGGACTTCCAGAGGGAATAAGGTTCCAAAATCCATCAATTTATGGGAAAACAGCTATGAAGGATATATTGCATTCATCAGTGAAATTCAGGGTGAAGTAGGTGTTTTGAAACTAGATTTATTCCTCTTTTACTCCTCTGTATATGAAAAAAGGCAGTTAACTTTCAATTCAGCTTGATTAATAAAAAAAATATTCAAAACTCAGTGCACTTTTTAGCTAGCCTAGCTAAAAGATTTTGGAGCTAGTGCCATATCTCCAACATTAATTAATTACACGAACAAATCTTAAAATGTGGCCATATCTTAAGAGTAAAAGATAGGACTCTCAGTAGGTGGCCACACTGGCGCACAATGACAACATTATTCTGTGAATAAAGTGTATCATCAATATTTTCTACTGATTCTGTGCCTAAATCACACGTATCTCATAATTAAAGTACTGGGTAAAAAAAAGGATTACTGAAGGTGCGTTCACCCTAAAAGACTGTCATTTCCCTTCATCAAAGCTATATTGTCTCCCATTTTTATGGCTCTCGAAAGCCTAACTCGACCCCAGCTGGTGAAATGGGTTGTATTATGCTGTCCCATATTGGTCTTTTGTCTCAGAAATTTGCTCAGATATTTAAAGTATAACCAAAATGTTCACATAATTGTTTCAAGCAATTCCAAGACACAGAAAATTGATCAAGAAGTTGATGACCTAAAAAATTGTTTGGCAGGTTTGATTGTAGTATCATTTGAATAGGATGGGATTTAAATACACTGTCATTATGAGGGACTATTTATTTTGTCATTTAACCTGTTGTTATAAGACTTTTTGACTTTGGATAACAGAGGAGAAGTAGTTAATAGTTCTATAGCAGAAAACGAATGATGTCCTCATTATGCGGCAATACTTATGGCCGCTTACTGTGTATGTCACACTTGGGTTCATAATGATTCAGGCTTTCACTAAAGACCATGGCTTTTGACAGGGTGACCTTCGAGCTAGAAAAAATTTAATCCAATTAAATTTTAGTTAAGTTGTTCTCTTCTTGCATCTTTTTGCTTTCAATTCCATTAC
>JACSZP010010378.1:0-31288 GCA_016161895.1 Pinna nobilis
CCCCCCCCCCCCCCCCCCCCCCCCCTATTTGGAGATCAGGGTACTACTGATAGGTCCAGTAACCTACTACTAGGTTACTGGAAACATTTTTACCTGGCAAAATAAATCAGGGTAGCTAGAACTACCACAGGTAACTGTATCTTAAGATAGTCAGATAGGCATAAGTCAAATGTCTGATGTACAAAATGTACTAAATGCATGCAATACATTGCTGGTACATATGGCATTCTAGATTTGTCTTCAGTTTTTGGCATTAGTGTATGTCTATAATATAAATATTTTTCATTTATATAATGATCCACATGTTCAAAGACTTACGTTCATGGCCAAATTCTTTTATTTTTGCATCTAATTTAACTAGATGTTCTTGATGATGTCTTTTCACAATTAGTATGACATTTCTGGGCATTTAAAATACTGTTTTTACGTCATTACTGTCCCATGATAATTGATGAAGCAAAATTTGACAACATTGAATTTTCTAAACGGTATTAACAGGATAAGGGATCATATGTATTGTGTTCATCTTGTTAAACAACATAAATTTCTTAATTTTCCTTATGAAATCACAGGAGGGTAGCTGAGGAAGCACGGATGATCTCTGAGGTGGAGTTTGACCGTAGTGATGTGCGACCTCTAATGCGGCCATATCCTTTTGGTCAGTGCTGCTGTTGCTGTGATAGCTGTGGACTTACCAAAGTAAGTATAGTGGAGACGATCATGAGAGACCACTTGTAAGAAAACATCCTTTAAAAAAATCATATAAACAAACCTGTCATGAGAGACCACTTGTCTTGAAAGACCACATTTATACAGCAGATTGGCGGTATGGTACGGTATTGTTGTTTAACGTCCCACTCAAGAATATTTTTTCACTCATATGGAGAAGTCACCGTGTGCCGGTGAAGGGCAACAAATTTTGCCTATGCTCGGCACTGCTGGCCTTAGAGCAGGGAGGGTTCTTTAACGTGCCAACACCTTCTGTGACACGGGGCCTTGGTTTTTACTGTCTCATCTGAAGGACAGGGACGTCCAACCGCCGAGTGGCGCTGACACGGCTCGAACCCGGATCTTCCGATTTGCAGTCGAACACGCTAACCACTCAGCCACGGAGGCCCCAGATGGGCAGTACTCAAAGACAGGTCCCACAGTAATCAAATCAGAGTTATTCTTTAATGTCCCGATCTAGAATCTTTCACTAAAATGGAGACATCACTGAATGCCTATGAAGCATCTACTGTAACATTTTGGTTTGTGAAGAAATATTGTCTTCCTAAGTAGATTTTGTTATAAACATATCTATAAGATAGTATCTGACTGGGACAAAAGTTTGGATAGCTAATGCCATACCCCACACATTATCATTGCTGTCTTTGTTGTCAGCGGTATCTGTAGACACAATTTTAGCCAGGGCTATATCTTTGAACCAGAAAAGATAGGGCTTAGATATTTCACATATGAGGACCTTGTGATTAAGGCTTTCAATTGGTGTGATGACTTTTAGAGAACTTAAATACTATTTTTTATTATCTTCGGGGAGCTTGCTTTGTTTTTGACAACTATTGTTGCTAGATATATTTAAATATGTGTCTTATTTGTTTAGCTTTTACTTTAAGGTTGATGCAATAGAATACTATGGAGTAGAAGAGGAGAAGTGGTGCCAGGAGTGTGACAAGGAAAAAGTGACAGCTTACCAGGATCCTCTGGGAATAGCTTTTGTAACCTTCCAAACCGACTATATGGCTGCAAAGTGAGTAGGACAGGTGCCCTTACTCTTCTTACTGGACTTCTGTCACAATGATCTGTACGCTTATTTAATATAAGAAAGGAATATTACGGTGTTGGCATCAATGTATGGCAATCTTTAACCTCTTCCTATGTATAAAAGAAAAAGATTTGACAGAATTTGTAATTTGAGCCATACTGTGCTGTCATAATCAAGGAAATATAAATTTTTCTGTGAGTTTTGTAATTTTTGCAGGTATAAGACTGAATACTACATACCTTTAAAATTCAGCTCCTCCTATAATCTTTATCATTCCCCCCCCCCCCCTTCAGCAGAAACAAATTCCTCTCACATCAACTATGCCTATGATCATCAACTATGCCTATGATCACTAGTGGTCCTCTACCAATTCTCACTTAGTACGGATTCTTGCCAGCCGATTTTAACTGCTGTGGAATGTGCAAACACATGCATTCTTTCAAAGAAATTTGTTGCACTTTCAAGGGAAAAAAAACTCATTAGGTCTATTCTGATTTCTGGGCAAATAAAACAAACAGTTTCTTAGAGAAACACATAATATTGGGTACAATAAACTAAGATGGCAAAATTTGGTCTGTCACTAGTATACACCTTCATTGATGACAGTTCAATACTTATATAGCTTGAATATCTCACTTTCATTTTAAAGTTACTATCTCCTCTAGATGCAAAAGAGTGAAAATTAAATGACAGCAAACATTTCCATGTGCACAGTAATATTTGGTAGCATATGGGATAAATACAACATGTTTTACACCTAAAACTTGAAATTCTTGCACTTAATCAGACATATTTATTTCAGAGTGAGAACAGATTTCAGAGCTTCTTGTAAAGGATCTTACAATCCACAGACATCAAGTTTATTCCAGAGCTTAAATGTAGAGGATTGGATTGTGAAGTATGCCCCTTCACCTGAAAATATTTACTGGTAAAGAGTTTTTTATAAGTTATTATTACAACTTTTGATTTTGTTTTCTTCATTATAGAGCCATAAATGCCTGCTGACGCCAATATGACATCATTTGTGTAAACCAATATGACCGACATTTACCCTTACTCTGCCATTGTCTTTTCACTTTCAGTTCATGAACTTATCAGTTTTGCAAGGTAGAAACTGATAATAGACATTAAAAGGTGTAAAGCTTGGTCCTGTTTACTGTGTAGACTTCGAGCAGGCTAATTCCTCCATATTCAGTCAATAACCTATAATTATTTGACCAAAGTACAATAATTGTAATTCATTGCATGACATGTCACTCACAGGAGAACAAACTTATGAAAAATCATGTTAAATTTAATTTTAAAGACTTGAAATTTATGCTGAAAAGATTCAGTATCAGTGCAACTTTATAGGTGCATCAGAACAGCATTTGTAGACCAAATCACTTGCGGCACATTTGGTTATGGACTGTCAATGTTAATCTAGACTCGGCTATTGTCTTTTCCCCTTTAATTTTATTGATACAGTGAAATATGTTTAGTAGACAGTTATAGGACTAGCCAAATTGTCAGTTCTACTAGAGATGTCCACAGAATGAATGATGACTACTTGTTGCCATAACAATCACACATATAGTCACTGCAAATAGAAGTCAAAACTACAGTAAAATCTGTTCATAACTATTTGCTTGGGACACAAATAATTTAACGTTATATCTGTAAAACGTTATAAGCAAGTTGATAAAAATTGGTGACATTGTCTTGAGAGGGACGAATGTGAGATTAATTGAAGCTCATCTTTCCAAATGTGTATGATCAACATCTGTGAGAAAGTTTTTACTTTAGAAATACACGTCAGGCTTTATTTTCATGTGGCCAGGTTTTCCCCATTGTCGGTCGAACACATTTTCAGGTGTTTGTTTGTCAATTCACCATGTGTTGAAACCATTCAAACTAGGAAAAAACGTTATAGACAACTACAATGTACATGTATATTATAATACTGGGACTTCAATTCTAATACATTATAAACGAAAAACATAATATCCAGAAAAGTTATATCCATATAACATGTATATTCTAACATAATTTTATATGGGCATTTATTTGGGGATTGAAAATGAAAACGTTTCATACAGAAAATTTTATAAATAGTTTTTACTGTACATAGTCTATATATACAAAGGTGGTAGCTCTACATGTATAAATACTTGTAGCTATGCATATCATTTAATACTTGGAAAAAGGAAGTCTTGACATAGAGTACAGCTTAGTAAGAAATTATCAATAGCAATGAAAGTCAATAATGGGAAGTGTGTTGGCTAATTTAGGTTTAGAAATATGAAAATGATGCTTACTTGAGTCTATTTCTGCTTTTGGGTATAAGAGCTGTCTATCATTTCAAAACAGATGCTAGCAGTCTTATCTAGCAATAACAATCATGCCCTAGACATGCTCTCTGTAATCTTAAGGTGTTAGCTGTATAATGGTGCAGTCTAACCTACTGATTTAAAATACCCTGTCATACAGTGGATTGGTCAATAACAAAGTCAAAGGGGATTGACTTTTTACTTTGTTATAGACATCCTTCGTTTTAAGCATCAGAATTTACTACATACATGTAAATAGATAGATAGTAATTCTTTTTGAGATTTTATTCCTCTTTGTTATAGCACTGAATTCGCTTTAAGCCGATTCGTTACAGACCGACTCTACTGTATTTGACCTAAATGTATGGTTCCCAAAATGACCTTCACCTATATAAATCACCTGAATTAAGAGACCACCTGTCACATGTGACCCTTTCTACTCCTTCCCTTGGACTGTCTCTTCAGCTCTTGAATAAGGTTAAATTGTAGTTTTTTCTGCTTTGCAGGGAAAACCTGTCTAAGTCTAGGTTGAAGTGGTGGATACATGCTGTGATTATCAACATTATTTTGGTCTTGTTGCTGTTTTTCTTCACAACTCCTGTGATTATCATCAATACCTTGAACCAGATGCCTTACTTCAACTCCCTAAAGAATCACGTAAGTCTTAACACATTGCATTCCTATGTTTTTATTCGGTATTGTTGAAATCTTATGTTTTGTGTTAATTTTGTGTTCCTCAAGTTTCATTCCTAAGAAAACAAATAAGTTGTACTAGCCATACCATACCCAATAAGTAACTATGTCCCTATATGTGCCCTTTTCTGTATACTCCAGGTTTAATAATCTTTTGAAAATGATCAAGAAACTTTTTTCTTTTCTTAATGATTGAATGGGATATGAATACCATAAATCTAAGTAATACTTTATTCCCCATCATCAGCAACAAAAGATTATTGCTAAGATTCCTTAATACGACTTTATCACTTGGTTACTGGTGATTTTAAGAGTGAGTACGTTGGCTCCTAATTGGTCAAATAAGAACCCAATCCTCCATCACCTTTTTAGCATTCTTGATTAATTGGTAAGCAGTTTCCATGTAATGGAAGTAAAAAGTAAATTTGGAGAAAAGTACTAGAGATATTTAAAATTTTAATACACCTATAATCATTTTTCAACTTCAAATGATTCTTTTTGTATATTTATGCTTTTCAGTGGTGTATAGTAGCATTGTTGTCTATTTATTCCGTTTGTTTTGGTAAATGTTGTTTTATAAGTTTGTGGTTTTTTTTTTTGCTTTTTGAATAACACAAATTAAAATAAAATAATGTGATACAGAGGAAATAAAATACAGTCACTACAAAAATGAAGCCCCCCTAATACAAATGCACAAATAAATAGAATAAAAAACATTTCATCTTTTATCTCTTCAAATATATTCTTCTTATGTCAATGTAGTTGACATTAACTAGCTTTAGCTCTGATACTCTTAGATTTGGTCTGATTTCTCCACTCAAGTCCTGTAAATATCACTGTCCAATATGGCTGACTACATGTAGGATTGTAGCCCATCTTGTTGTACATGTTTTATATGCTCATTATTATACTTCTGTATTACAATCATTGCTTATGGACCATGCTTCATTTTATCACTTTGACTGAATATTTGTAAAGTATCATTTGATGTGTCCTATGCATGGAAAATGATCATCGTTTATGGAGGGGGTTGGGGGTATTGTATAAGAGAAGAGGGGTTTGAATAAATCCTCTTGTATTGTGGGGAATTGAGTAATGGTTTAACCTGAATAAATTTCCATGCAAATGATTCGCCATTTGTTCATATATACAATAAAAAGTATAAGTTTAAGAAAATAGGGCAATTATACCTTTACACATGAGTTTACATGTATACACAAAAATAAATGTTGAAAAATTGGATACTCCAAGTAAATTCAGGGTTTGTTTAGACACATCTCGTGTCATTGAAATGAAATTTAATTATCTATTTCTTTTGTGGTCAGTTTTTAATTCTGAATTATTAGGGGGAGGGTTGCCATTCCAATATGCCTAGTTTCATTGAAGTTAAATGGTGTTAAAGTCAATAGTCAGCTGCCATGTATAGCTGGTAGAGTTGATAAGTACATGTATGCTGTAGTGGATACCAATGAAACACCAAGGATATTTACTTATCCACGAAGAGTGAATATTTGTTAATAGACAAATATTTTAATACATGTATTACTATCATTTTGGTACGATTTGCTTCATATATATATCCATACTTTATAATTTATGTGTAAGATGTGGCCAGCAAGATAATTTATGTGTTATATTATTTTGAAGTTCCCTGAGTATACTCTGAGGGTATTGTTGTTGAAGATATTTAGAAATGTGTTGAATTTTCAGACGACGACTTTAGGAAATGAGATTGTAAGTTAACAATAAATGTATGTTCATTAAAACCATATGCCTGATATATGAAATACAGTAGAACTTTAGTATGCCCCTAAAATCCATCAAACTCACTTGACAATTATTTTGAACGGACTTCTCTAATTTAATCAAAATTTTATGAACAACCTTGAAAGTCAGGCTTAACACACATATTGGCATACGTTGCAATTGGTAGCAGGAGATATGATAACTAAGGTTCTACTGTATATGTACTACATTGCTAGGCTTGCTTCATCTTGTGGCTCTGTGATTTGCCTTATAACATTGCAACTCTGTATGCATGCTCTTAAGGCTGTGTAACTGACTGGTAATAAAATAAACATTTATCTAACATCTTTAAAGAGGGCTGATCTGTGAATTTATCTAATGAATTTACTTAGTTTTGTTTTTACTCACTTTTAACACCTGTGTAATCAGAAGATACTGTATTCTCAGGCCTATTACTAAAATTACTCTGAGAAAAGTAAAAATAAATGTTAAAGTTAGTTATAATAATCAAAGATAGTAATAATTCAAGTACAGTCAACTCCACATATAACGAGGTTGAAGGGGGCAAGATATTTGCCTCGTTATAGCTGATCTTCCTTATTCGCATTCACAAAGTAATGCATGGAAAGTGCAGCGGGAATAGAAATCACCTTGTTACAACCGGTACCGCGTTACATGCGATCTCATTTTATGCGGAGTTGACTGTTAATATGTACTTACCTGTGTTTGTTAATAATGAATATTATACATGTACAGTCTAACCTGCCGTTGCAACGCATAGATTCAACTGACTACCTGCCTTATGTGACCTGAATATAGATATGCTTTTAAAATGTGATATATAATGACCTGATTAATGCTGTACCCTGCCATATGCTACCAAAGGTTGTTGATTTTCTGATGTTACTCTTTGAAGTGTCTCTCATCTAATGACTTCAAAGTTTAAAAAAACAATGATTTTACCATGATTAACAAACAAATTTTGTTATGTTATATTAATGTCTCTCCTTGGCCCTGATGTTGACGCGTAGGGGTTCTTGTTGTAGGAGAAAACTTGAGTATCCAAAAAAAACCCCAAAACCCACATAAAAGGATTTGGTGACCACTATACATGTACTATCTCACATACTTCCCTAGCAGATCCAGTGAGGATTAAACCCATATCGCACAAGTGAGAAGGGAGTGTGCTAAACGCTACACTAGTCGGACACTCCTAATGACTTATCTTATGACTTTGATATGAACCCTCACTAACTGCCAGGAAGTTCAAATGCTGATATGTCATGGATATGGATCACCTAAAAATATGTCATTGTTTAATAAGTAAAATGTGGGGAAAATAGTTCCTTATTTTGTAAATGTATGTTTCAATTGAAATATTGATAATGATTTAATATCCTATATCAATAGAAAAAAGGGGACCATTCTTTGTCATATATATGTGAGTATCCTGCATCCTCCTTTCCCTTTATTGACAGGCAGGTTAGACTGTAAGTGTAACTCTAGCATGCTAGTACATGTGTATGAGGAGTTCTAGTAGAGCTATACAGTTGTCTTTGTTCTGTAATAAGACTAATTTGTCAGACCTAATTGTATCATGTCCGTGCGCCTAGAACTGCTATTGTCTTGTCATGTCTCCCTCCACTTGTCACATCTCAGGCCAGTAATTGCTTTACAGACTGCCAGGTTATATTTACACTAGCTCTATATCACATGCTGACTCAGCTAGGTGGCTGATCCAATAATGCACTTCTGTCAGTATTCAATATCAATTATTGAGACAGATTTCCAATGTAATGTATTACTTGGACAGATTCTCAATGTAATGTATTATGAGGTAATGGAGTTTTCTGTGAATCGTGCTACTACATTGTACAAACATAGTCTGCAAATGCATATGAACTTGTCTTTGAATATAAATTCCTTAAATGGTACAAATACTTGAATTAGATAGCATGCTCATTATGTTTTTAATATTTAGACAGATCTATTCAAGCTGACTTAGAGTGGTGTAATTCCCGGAAAACTTGTAACCATATATACATGTGTTCATAAAATGTCCAGATCTGTTGACCTTAATTGCCATTTACTCTAAAATAATTGCTAAATTTGATTGCATCACAACAAAAAGCACCTTGTTCAAACCTTGCAAAATTATCAAAACTGCATTTGTGATGTCATTAAATCTAAGAAATTTTCTGCCAAGGTGATGGGTCATTTCCGAGAAATAAACAGAAAAGTGAAAATCTACATACATGTAGATTTGCAAGTAGACTTACACAGAGATTATTAGTTAGCTTGGTACCGTATGTAAGAGTCCAATGCAAGAAATTGTTTGTTGTTTTATGTTTTTAGCTTATGTTACAAATTTAGAGGGCCCGAGTTTATACTATCGCTCCTCATTGTTTAATGTACAGTGTATCTTACTAGTGACCACCAACCTACTGTAAGTTAAAATAGTACACAACAAACTTGAATTCTCACATACAAATAATCCACATAGTCATATTCAAATCATAGATCAAAAACATAGTGATCTGAAGCACCTGTCTACAGATACCCTTGTGCAAAAATAAAAAATAATGTTTTGTGCATGTACCCGGTATTTATTCAAATAGAAGATTTTTAGGTCACCTGAGTAAACTCAAGTGACCTCCGTTCCTGCCCGTCATTGTGCGTCGTTTGTAAACTTTTAACATGTTTTACTTCCTCTCAGAAACCAGTGGGCCAATCTCAAATTTTGCAGCTTTAAAAAATCATCTTCTCTGAAAGTACAAGGCCAAATATGCTGATTTCTGGAATATACAATTGTTGCATCCTTTTTGGGTGTAGATTCAAGTTTGTTCAAAAGAAGGCCCTAAGTTCATTTTTGGCCCTGCCCTGGGGTTAAACATTTCCCATAGGGTTACAATAGGATTTCACATATTAGGCTTCTTCTCAGAAACCAGAACGTGGGCCAAATTTATCTATTTCATTACTGAGGTGACCGTTAAAGCCCCTTAGGCCTCTTGTAATTATAGACCTTTGTTGGTACTTATAGGGTATTAAGTGTATACAGTTATTATATGTTTAATGAAGCATGACAATGTATTGACATTTTCTATATCTTGTCTTACAGAGTCCAGTACTGGTGGAATTTTTCCCGACAATCATGCTTTGGACATTTGCAGCCCTGTTGCCTAATTTAGTGTATTACTCTGACCAATTTACTGGACATTGGACCAGGTAATATCATAACATAAGGGAGTTATAGGGAATTATGAAGAGGCTGGGTAATTATAATTTTTAAGCCCTGGTAATGAAAGATTTGGTGGCATTTAGTTTTCCTGGTTTCTTTGTCCAAAAATTCATTTGAATGGGTAGGAATAGGGCTCATAAATTACATGTGGATTTCTTATGACAAGACCTTTCATGTTTGAACTACATTTATATTGTTTTTTTGGGGGGTCATATTCTGTGAATGGTAAGTGATGGAGCATTTATATTCCACCATTTGACAAGACCCTCCAATGGTTGGTTGGTTAAACTGTTGTTTAATGTCCAGTACAAGAATCTCTCTCACATATGTTGACATCACTAATACCAGTGAAGGGTGATAAATTTGGCTTATGATTGGCTCTTAAGGAGGCCGAGTCTAATTCAATATCTCAAAATCTGAAATAGAAATTTTGATCTAATTGATACCACATCTTAATTAAAAGAATACAAGAATATAGGAGTAACATGAAAATAATTCACTGTCTGGTTTTTAAGAGGGACCACCTCCAATTTATAGAGGTTTTACTATAGGTTTATACAGAAAAATCTAAATTTTAACAGAAAATCCGAGATTAAATGGAAATTGAAATAGAAAAATTGATAAAAGTACCCTATATTACTTGTTATTTTATAAACTACAAAATTTGGAAAAATGAGAAAAATTCACTGTCTGGGAGAGTCAAGAGGCATCAATACCTGCAAAGTTTCAGAAGAATTTTGAGCCAATTTCTGTAATGTTATGACCGGTCTTCATTCCTGCTAGAATTTAGACAGCTAATTATGACGTCATGCTTTGTTTTCTGATATCAAAGCTGGCAAATTTTGTAAGTAAAAAAGTCAATAAGGATTTCAGAAAATTCTGTGAGTCATCCTCGGCAATGCGCGAATAACATGCGCATTTATTTTAGACTCGGCCTCATTAAGACCATTGAGCTAACGTGCTTACACCTACTGTGACAGGGGAAGTCAGTTTTTACTTTTCATCCAAATGACACGGAAGTCAACTGCAGTGCAGATTTTAATCCACAACCTCTCAATCAGAAGGCAAACATGCTAACCACTGAGTCATGGTGGCCTCCGTTCATTTAGCCAAAGGTTGTGGCCTTGAATTCGGTGTGTGTGTTGGTGGGGGGGGGGGGCACTTTGTCCTAGTGGTGTTTAGTGTGTTGGTCTTTTGATTAAGAAGTCCGGAGTTAAAGATCCAAGCCATGCTGTGGTTGGCTGTCCTTGTCTTTTGAATGAGGCATTGAAAGTGAGGTCCTATGTCACAGTAGCTGTAAGCACATGAAAGAACCCTCCCTGTTCTACAGCCATAAGTGCCAAGTATAGACAAAATCTGTTGCCCTTCAGCAGCACATGGTGACATCTCCATGTAAGAGAAAGATTCTTGGATGGAACATCAATACAGTACTTGGTTTTTGACTAATATTATCTTACTTAGACCCTCATCATTTTTCAAATCATAAGTAATGTACAGGTATGACATTGTGTTAAAAAAAGAGATTTCTTAGTAGCATTATTATTTCTCAAAAATTATATATTTGCTTATCAATCAAAATACTTAGGGTACATTTTATGTCCCAAATGACAAAACTGATTTAATCCATGTTTATCCGTCAAACCATAGGTCAGAATATTGATACACTGTACATGGTTAAATGTAAAAGTGTATGTTTTATCATGAATGGCTTTGTACCACTTCATTTTCTGTTGTAGGACCTCTGAACACCATGCAGTTATGGTGAAGAGCTTTATTTTCCTATTGTTGATGGTGGTGATTTTACCCTCTCTAGGATTAACAAGGTACTTAACTATTTTTACATGTCTTTGAATAAATGATGAATGATGCACTGTAGGCTATGGACCACAAAGTAAAGCATAAATGTTCTTATTCAGACAGCAGCAACACTGGGTACCTTTGAAAGTTTGGTACTTGTGATGGAAGTTCTAATAATTTTAAAACTTCTTTCAAACTGGACACGACCTATTCCGGACACTGGACATTATGTTATATGCTGGTGAAAAGTTGTGTCTGACTAAATTCTTTCTGTTCGACTTTCCATGTCGTTGTCTGACTTTAGAAGTCTCGGTCATATCAGGGTTTGTTTCGCTTTGCAGTTTCATTTAACCTTTAACCAATGAAAAACTGTGATACAAAGAAAGTGAAAATACATGTTGTATCCTAAAACGGTGTAACCATTTTATCTATAATACACAAACACATAGGGAGAGCAAAGCGACTGGTTTGTAACATTGAAAAAGTGTCCGACTTTTGCTGTTCCTCCCCTAAATATTCATATATGTTTTGTGTGTTTTATTTCAGTGCTGCAGCATTGTTTCAATGGTTTGTTATGGACAGTGAACGACAGTTTCGCTGGAAGTAAGTAAGAAAAAAAAAATTATATCAAACTACAAAATACCACCTATCTATTGAATTAAACATTTTCTTTTATTCATGGGGGCTTGTGTGGCCCTATAGTTAACCCATTTAACACCATATACCATAATGGACTTGTCAAAGACAATAGAAAAGACCATACTATTTTGATACTTTGGTTTGAAAGGGTTAAAAAATTAGATTTTAAGCCATTTAGTTCACTTGTAGTCAATGCAGGTTTGTCCCTTACTAGAATCCAGGTTGATAATGTTTGCAAGTTTGTCAGTTTACTTGCAAAAGACCTCTGGGCCCAGTTGTTCAACAGTTGGATAAATTTAACCAAGGTTTAAATATAACCCAGGCTTGTAGAAATAATATTGTAGTAAAAAAAGCCTCAGAGCTTGGTGAAATAGCTGAAATTTTATAGATTGTCTGCCAATAAGTTCATTTTAACCTAAAGAACTTACTTATTAAGCAATATATTTTAACTCTGGGCTTCATTTCAAACCTTGGTTATATTTATCCGAGGGTTAAAATTTAACCAGCTGATGAACAACTGGGCCTTGGTCTCTCCCTGAGTACATTTGTAACTGGAATCTATCCTCCACTTATAAGAGTTGACCACGATCGTATGACTGGAAGATTGTTGAGTGTGGCTTCAGGCAAAAGTGAAACAACCTACTATTACTACCTACTATTTATAGGAATCAGAATATAAACTCATGCAATAGGAGTCTTTACTTATAAATCTTAAAATTTGCTACAATTAATACACAACAATATTTGTATTGACAGATGTATATTCGTTGCTGGAAATGGTGCTTTCTTTGTCAACTATGTGATAACATCAGCGTTCATTGGGATG
This sequence comes from Pinna nobilis, assembly GCA_016161895.1. NCBI lineage: Eukaryota > Metazoa > Mollusca > Bivalvia > Pterioida > Pinnidae > Pinna > Pinna nobilis. The sequence goes on from JACSZP010010378.1 coordinate 13,014, forward strand.
GCTCTGGAAATGATCCGATTTTCAGAGCTATTTATGTATGCTTTAAAACTGTCACTTGCTCACTCCTCAGCAGAAAGAACAGCCATAAAAAAGGTGAGTACATATTTATCATAAGTATACCTACCAACATTCTCAGTTTTGATGTTGTGGTTTCATAGATTATGCCCCAACTTGCCTGTTACAGGCAAGTATTAACCATTCTAGGAAACTATTCAAGGGGAGGTGCGAAAATGGTCTCATTTGACAGGTGGTTTATTAAATCAAAAAATAAAAATTTGCATTTGAAAAAATCACTTTTGAAGGTATACATTAAGGTCACATAAGACTGTTTTGAAGGCATACATTGAGGAAACATAGGGCCGTTCTGAAGGCATATATTAAGCACACATAAAGCTCTTTTGAAGGCATACATTAAGCCGGATTTAAGGTCACAGAAGGATGTCAGCTATTAGACTATGTAAATCAATGTAGCATGGATCTCCATACAAAGGTTTTTGCAATATGTACATAAATGATGATTTATTACATTGATGATTGGAGTTGTATGTAGAGAGCTGATTCACTTCTCCAGTTTTAGGCTTTATGAAAAAGGTAATCTTTTTTGTTGTTGTTGAAAACTCATGAATATGTCAGTTTCAGTAATAAATCCCAAAATCTTTATTCCTCTGTTCTTTTTATTTCAGTCACTGATGTGGGAGTTTCAGTTTGGTGTTCAATATGCTTGGATGCTTTGTGTGTTTGCAGTCATCATGGCCTACAGTCTTCTCTGCCCCCTTGTTACTCCTTTTGGTGAGTTCCAATTGTTAGCTCCTGTATGTGTTATTGATCCCGTAGTATTATGATTTAAGTCACTTGTGGTAGAAAGGAATGCTCCTCTCTTATCATGTTATATACATGTCATTTCAAACAATCTTTGGTTGGTAGTATTGTTGTTTAACGTCCCACTCAAGAATCTTCCACTTACATGGAGATGTCACCATGTGCCATTAAAGGACAACAAATTTTGCCCATGCTGTCCAATGATGGCAGTAGAGCAGGGAGGGTTCTTCCACTACTCTACTACCTTTGTGAAACAGGACAGTCGTGTCATTTGTGACCCTTAATACTCTTTCTCTTGGTTTCTTTAAACAGGGAAGACCTTTCATAAAATAGTCATCAAATATTCAACGTTTCTTACTCAACATATTGAACTTAAACAGGAAATCACAATATTGAAGCCTAGTTTATTGTTCTGACCATATTGTGTGTTATTTTGGGTATTTTTTTTATTCAAGAAAGTATTTAAATGAAAAATTGAAGGCACTAGATGTCTGGAATTATCATAAGCAGGCGTTAATATTACCTAGTTTATGAAGAAAAAAAATTTATTCACTTGTGCTAAATTGGTATCACTCCTACACTTGGCATATTTTTAAAAAAAGAAAAAATATACAGTCAACTCCGCATATAACGAGATCGCATGTAATGAGGTACCGGTTGTTACGAGGTGATTTCTATTCCCGATGCACTTTCCATGCATTACTTTGAAAATGCCAATAACGAATATCGGCTATAACGAGGCAAATATCTTGCCCCCTTCAACCTTGTTATATGTGGAGTTGACTGTATATCGCCCTCTCACTCCAACTTTTTGGGATGAAAAATTAAAAGAACTAAAAATAAAGTTGGTGTGGCCTTATAGAGATATAATTCACTGTGAAAGTAGATGCATATGTAAATGCAAAATTCATTAATTCATAATCTTTAATTCACATTTGTCTTTAAAGAATATGAGAGACTACAATAATTCTTGTATTTTCAGGTCTGGTGTACATGATGATGAAGCACCTAGTAGACAGATACAATATCTACTTCGCCTATAAGCCATCCAGGATAAACAAACACATACACAGCACCGCTATCAACTTTGTGGTTATTGCAGTAATACTACTGCAGTTTAACATTGTCTTCTTCACAGCATTAAGATCAGGTAAAGTTATGTAATTCATATTTATTACAGAACTGCTTTAGCAGTAGTGATATGGATATTTCAATCGTCTTTTGTTTGCACATTCACCCATGAATCACAATCAACTTTCATTAGAGATATCTTGGTTATGAGAGAAGATAGCCATGTGAAGTTTTAGCATGACGAGTTAAATGAGATAATTTACATCTCTTTCTAATTTTAGGTCATCTGATCTTTGTTCATGGTGACCTATTGCAATTGCTTTTTATACGCCCGTCGAATTACTGGACGTTTTATAGTATTGCGTTGTCCGTCCATCCGTCTCTCCGTTAACTTTTTTTTTGTCCGGAGGATAACTCTGAGACCGTGCTTGATAGATTCATCAAATTTCAAACACATCAAGACCATCATAAGGCGCAGTGCAGTGTCTAAGAAACATAGCTCTAGCTGCAGTTTTTACAGAGTTATTGCCCTTTTTTAAAAACTAATTTTTTTCCTTTGTCCACAGCATAACTCTTAAACTGTGCATAACCTTCTGGTCACACAAATTCGTTGTTATCATTCTTTGTCATTTTCCCTGTAACAAAACTTGTCGACCTCTGTTGTGCGTCATCTATTGTGCCTTAACCTCTCCGTAAGAACCAATGAATGGATCATGCCAGACTTCGTACAGGCGTTCTACACAAGGTCCCACACAAGTTTTGTTACTTTTCAGGCCATGCAGGGTCAGAAAAATCCACTCGTCAGTTCGTCTAGATGAGCCAAATCAGTTTATGGGCAAATGAAAAAAATTTGGAATTGTCCGCCGGCCGAGTAGAATTCTTCATTTTCCCTGTGGGAAAACACTGATAAGTAATGTAAAGATCGCTCAATAACTTTATTCTGCACTCAGATGCAGTATATCCAATTTCTGGAGACATTGGCATCAAAAGAAGACAAAATAACCTAACACATTGATCTTATTATCATTTCTTAAGACTACAGATGTCTGTACAGTCAGATTTCACAAAAACCTATGACGTCATAGGTTGTGGGGTACAAATTAATGCAGAGAGTGAGATACTACATGTAACACCCAAAATAGCCCAGAATAAGTATGCATACTTTAAAATGAATCATTTCCAATCATGGTAATTTTTAGAAAACTATGTAATAAACTATAGATCCAATGATAATATATAAAAATGTTGCGATATATCGATACTATAACAACATTTTATTTCTTTTTTAAATGCATTTTAAGCACAGTCAAGTCCGTTTGGCTTTTTAGTATTGCCCATGAAATATCTGCACTGTCATATATATGTTGGTTACTGGCTAAGTAGTCCTTGTCAGAAAGTTGACAAAGCTGACAAAAATGTACCAGGTACACATGTTTTATGTTTGACATTACTTGAAAAGGTTAATTCATAACCTTTAAAACATAATGACTCTTAATAAATGATTGAATTAAACATTGTATTTAGTGGTGTTTTTTGTTTTGTTTTTGTTTTTTCTCTGTTTTTTAATTTGGGGTTGAATTTGGGATTTGGACAAGTGACAATTCAATTCTTATTGTCCGACGGACGAGTGGCTAAAAAAAAGTATTTTTCTAGCCCTGCCATGCAAAATCCAATATGGCTGCCATAGCCTTGGATTGGCTGAGATATTCTTAACTTCTTTTCAAGAACCACGGAATGAATCATGCTTAAACTTGGTACAGATATTCTACACAAGGTCCCACACAAGTGTTGTTACTTTTCAGGGCCATGTAAAATCCAAGGTGGCTACCATGGCCTCTGGTTGCCTGAAATTTTTTTTCAACTTCTTCTCAAGAACAACTGAAGGGATCATGCCCAACTTTGTACAAATGTGCTACACAAAGTCCTGCAGAAGTGTTTTAACTTTTCGGGGCCATGTGAAATATAGCATGATGATGTCATATTTCTGTAGTTTTGTAATATTCTAGGCTGTATATACTCCTACAGTTTTGTAATACATTGTACCTTTGGCTGTGCACTTATTATCATTTTTTTTCCATACAGAGAAAGTGGTGTGTCCAGTATTTGTGTTTTCCTGTGTTGCTTTGTTCATATCTCTGGTGGCGTTTATTGGAAGAGCCTGCTTTGGCTGGTTCAAGAATCTGTTTACAAGTGAATCACGATACAGGGTAAGTACACATTTAAGTCAATTTTACAACCACTATTTAAATGTATGTGGTTTTTCTAAGTAAGGACACTGATGTGTTTGTCTAGTTGTTGTTTAATGTCCCACTCAACAATATTTCACCTAAGTAACCAAATTGAAGGAGGGTAAAGGATGAGGTATTTACCTATGCTAAGCACAGGCATTGTCCAGTTAGGGATATTTAGCATGTTAGCACCTACTCTACAGCACTATTTGTTTTTAAAATGGTGTTCACAGGATAGAGAATCGTGCCTCTTTGCATTTGGACATGAACTCTTGACCCTTCAGTCTTGAGTTGAGTACAGTTCTGCAGATTTATTACTGCTGTCAACAGCACTGAACAAAATCAGACGATACCTCATGTTAGGTTATATTGACAAATTTTACAAATACAGTTTAGAGCAATAGTATTAAAAACCCTCATGTATTTTAATAAAGTCTGAGTTTAATAATAGAAAACTTTAAATCTATTATTTCTTTTATTTAGTCATTGAGCTCAATCATAACTGAAATGGAAACTTCTTGAACAATTTCATAATGATATGTTGATCAATTTGCTTTATTCGGTGTAATTCGACAAATATTTATTATCATTTGAATTATCTTTTAAATGCAAAAATGTAACATGTGAGCGATATCATTGAGCATGAAACATGGAGCTATGATTAAGACCTGCAATCTGTTTGATGTTCCCCTATGGCAATTTGTATAGTTCTGTACTGTGTGTGTCTCGTGATGTCACTTGTATGTACCAATCCACATACATCAAAGCTTTGTAATCCATAAGATAGGAGTTCAGTTTTATAGATGCATGTTTGTCTTTGGTCCAATATTTGTTTTGAATGTTTTAGTATCAATTTATATCATTCCATTGCCATTACAAGGCTTATGTGGTTTTCACCAGAGCTGATCATGTGTTTAGGATACCAACGTATCAATTATGTTATAGTCATTTGTGTAAAGATCACCACCAGGCTTAAGTACAAATGTACCAGGGGTCCTATTGACAAAAAATCTTACAATTAAAATCACTTGTAATTGCAAGTAGGCAATTGTCAATTTATCATATTTTGTACATTTTATGATAAACTTGACCAGGTGGGAAGAGATCTAATTTTCATGAATGATGTGAATCAGATTAGACTGTTTATATTAAATTAAAGTTATAATTTGTCAAATAATCTTTATTCAAATTCCATGCACTTACAACTCTAGAGTGATTTTTGTTGTAAGATATTTTGTGAAAATGACCGCTGATCCTGCTTATGTCCCTGCAATGTTGACACAATATATATAAAATACTCCCTACAGCTTTTGAGTTATGTCCCTTTATGACAAACCTATGTTAGTGATATGGGCAGTACTAGCACACCTGGCAGCTACTGCATGTTGATTGTGCCTGAAGTGGTTGTAAGGTCATCACAGTCAAACTGTACTAATGATTTCCTCATAAATTCTAACTTTACACAAATCTGCACACAGAATACTGAGGACACAGACTCTGAACACCAGGTTGGTATTCAGGTAAATTGTGGGCCGGGGGATAGGTAGACAAGAAAAGGGAGATAGGAAATGTAGGGGGATTCTCGTTACCTTATGGTTATTGATTCCATCTGTATAACTTAAGGGTAGATATAAATGGCAGTTAATAGATTTCTATCATTTTTGAAAGGGCAGTGTGAGTTAAACTTTCTGTTTTTATATAATGATGAGAATGATGGTTTTGGCTATGAACTTCAGTCAGAGATGGAAATGCGGTGTATAGTAATGTGTTTTTACATTTCACTCACATCTACCTCAACCATATTGAGGATTAATAAACTGTATGGATTAACAGGAGTATCATACAGTAACAAGGTATCATCCGATAACCTGTTTCATTGAGGAACCTAAATGGACGATCCTGATTTATTTCCTGTATCACACACAAACTGGAAATCAAACAACATAGTTTCTCGTACAGAAAAAGTAAACAGTGTTGTAGCTGTATAACGATATTTTCAGGAAAATAGGAGTGAGGAAGATTAGTTTTATTTGTTGATTATTATTTGCCCTCTTATCCTTACACTCACTGAAACCGGTGACTCGACGCTAGCCTTAATAAGGCTTAATCTTTTTATAGTCACCTTAGTGTTTTAATCTTTCATCTCTTTTCTAACTTGGATATTATATTTCAGAATACTGTTTTATCTTTATTTCTTTATAATCTGACATGTTTCAATTATTTTTTTTCAAATATGTAAGTTATGTACCTATAAGATATTCACATAACAGACTTGTTACTCTATTGATTTATTCATTTCAGCAATTTGTTGACAAAGATGATGTATCCACACCACCAGACACATCCAGCAGCAAGGTAAGAAGACACTGTGCCACTATGGGACATGGACTATGCATCTAATCTCTCATAGCCCCGCTCTCCCCCTCCCCCAAAATAATTTCATGTACCATTCCCTATGTAGTCACTGTTGCATTTCTTGACAACCAGTCAAGTATGTTGTTAATGTCAGTGAAGCACAGGGAATTGTCACAACTTCTGATATACCCAAAAAATAACTTTATGGACCATTTGCGGTGTAATCCGTGATATATCACATTATGACCAACAAACAGTGTTGTAATTTCACTGAACGTGGCATAGGAAATAGTTATTGTTTATGTTACACCCCCATAGACAACCAGATAAGTATGTTGTAGTGCTGTTCTGGTATAGGAACTTGTCACTTGTTCTGTTACACCCAACCCCCCCCATAGACAACCAGTCAGGTATGGTGTTATGCTTTATTGTCATAGGTGATATATAGTCACTAGTTCTGCTGCCTCTCTGAAGACAAACATGAATCAAGTATGTTGTATTGCCACTCTGGAAACAACCAATTAATCATATTGTAATGCCACTGCGGCACAACGGTTAAGTTTTAGTTTACTGGTATGGATATGTCAATGTATGCTGGTGAAAGGCTATACTTGGCACTTATGGCTGTTAAGTAGTGTAGGTTCTTTAACATTCCGACACCTACTGTGACAGGACCTTGCTTTTTAATGTCTCTTTCGAAGAACAGGGATAGCCAACTGTATTGTGCCAGATTCCAAGATTTTGTGATCAGAAGGCAAACATGCTAACCACTTGGCCACAGCAGCCTCTGTGGCACAATAAATAGTCACTATTCCTGTTCCAAAAACTGGATTATTCACATATAAGTAGAGGCTGCTTTTGTTTTCTCTTCTATTCTACCTGATTTTAGATAAGCAGAATTTACATAAAGAATGACAACAAAATTTAATTATTTATACTTTTTATTGATTTTTTTTTTATATTGTACACTCTTGGATAATTTTTTCCAGCCCTTCGTAGCAACGGTTCTTCTGGACAAGTCAGGAAATGTTGAAAATGGCCGACCTAAACCACCTACATCATATGGTACAATGACAAGTCCAACTGCCAGTATTAACCAAGATGTGGAAGAAGCAAGGAGGGAGCTGGGGTAACTTATCAAAACCGTACAAGAGCAGGGAGGTAGAGAGAAGAGCGATAGTCAAACAATAGTGCAATAACAATCTGTAGCAGCAAGTACTTATTGTCAAAGATTAAGAGCAGTTTATTTTGTATGTAGTATGTCTTTTTTTTTTCTCTGTGATAATCGGAGGTCAATCATTTACCTATGGTCTAGTGTACTTCTTGTATGCTGCTTTTTCAGAAGAAAACGTATTACGATGTCATACGCTAACACATACAATACCACATATACATTAAACCACTACTGTGAAATTTTACAGATTCGTTGGACGTACTTATGTGAACTATTGCTTTTGTAATTGTTTGAGAAAATATACATGTATATTCATAATGATAAAACTTAAAGTACTTGGCCAATGTTGTTTATCAGTCTCATGTTCATTTTGTAGCAAGAAGTGACTCAAAAATGATATTGTCTCAAATTGAATACATATACGAAATTGAAAATGATTCAATTTTAGATACAAGCAAATAAAAACATTCAGTAGTGTAATGTGAATCTGTCATCCAAAAAATTCAGCTCTTTGTGAATAGGTGCATTTAGTACATATATTTATATTGTTTTGTTTTTTGTTGTTTTTTTTCCCAGTATTTCTATCATATTTTTGTGAGAAATGTCAAAGGAAAATGATATGAAGTTTTGTGTTCTATGCTTTACACACTATAAGTCTTCATTCCAAATTCTTGTTTTTTGTTTTAAATGGGAATTTTCCCCCTTACTCTAACAAACATTTAACATCATAAATATTACAAAAGTCATGTGTATTTTCTATAACCTTGATTTCATGTAATTTTTTTTGTCATAAGAGCATTATTTCACCTACATACTCATTACATGAAGTATCTATCTTCTCTAGGATATATTGTAGAGTATTTGGATGCAGTATCCTATTGTATCCTATTCATTTTCTTTTACAGATGCTTGTTCTGAACACCCATTAATTAGCTTAGCATCTATAGTATTCTATCAGCTTTAGCTGTAAAGTAGTATGCTAGGAAATCTGTACACTTGAGAAATGATACACACTTATCCCCTTTAACTCTTTCAACCCAATGTAACAGAATGATATGCTCTTTTCTATTGTTTTAGAGCAGTCCATTTTGGTATGTGGTGTTGAAGGGGTACAAGTAAGGTGTACTGGTACAGACTCATCCCTGCAAACCCTGGAACATTTGTTTGTACCTGTCAAAGTTACATGTGATGTTTTAACATATGTTAAAGATTTCTCATTGCCATATTCAAGATAAGAAAGTAACTTATGTTTAGTGTCTGTATTGAACAATGTAGTCAATAAAAAGTGCAATATTCACAGACTCTGTCATTTCAATGTGTTTCTGGCCTATGTAATGACAGTAAACTGGTACATATTTTATCTTTGTTAAAAGCTAAGTTATCTAAGTGAAAGGAGCAGATAAGAATGTGTTGTTTATTTTTTGTTGTTGTTATTATTTAATGTTGTTGTCAGTTGTTTAATAGTTTTATCATTCCGGTATATATGTATTGTTGATGATACATATTATTGATTCATGCAAATATGTGCTGAACAACCTGAACCTAATGTATTAAGTACAGTGGAACCTGGCTATTAAGACCACCCAAGTGACTGGCTAAAACTGGTCTGGTTAGTTGGATGGTCTCCTAAGAGAGGTTGATATAGCCTTAAAAAGTGATAAATATCCTGATGATTTTTTTTCGTCGTAGTCTTTACTGGCCTGATCAGAGAGGTGGACAGCAAAGTGAGGTGGTCTTTAGGCAAGGTTCCATGGTACATATTTGTCATATAACAATAGGCCTCTCTTAGGACACAACCAAACCTGTCTTTATTGAGAGAGTGTTGTTGCAGAGGTTGATTCATACACTAATGGTACATTTTGGAAAGCAAAAAATTATCTTCATGACCAGGATGTCTTTACACACTTCTGGTCTTAATGACCAGGAGATACAGTAAAATCTGTCTTGAGAGAACTAACTCCTCTGTCAAAGGAATGTGGTCTTTCAAAACAGGTGGTCTCTTATGATAGGTTGCTTTTACACACTGGTAGCCTTTATGACCAGGCAGTACAGTAGAACCTGTCTCGTGAGTCCCCTTCCCTCCCCCCCCCCCCCAGTTCTGTCNNAAAAGGTCATGTTGAATTCATCACAAAGTTGTGTTCTAGGCTTGTACACGGTTGTCTCTCATGACTGGTTCTAATCATATGATTAAATTGATTTTATCATTCTCTTATGGAAAATACATCTATTTGCAGTTGTTGTATCATTCATGTGTATTATGATGTTTATTTCATGGACTGTCTAGTTGTCTCTTGTGTTAATAATATTGCTCTCGTACCAACGGTTCTTTGTAACACAATTTTACACATAGTAGACTTTGTCAAGATTGATTTCTAAAACAGAATTTTACTTATTTTCTGACCCTGTCATTTTTTTTTCTCTTTTTTTCCTAATATTGAAGTCTGCATCATAAACAGACTGAATTTACTTCAGTTATCATTGTGTTAGCATTTATTTTCTAGTTTTGAATTTAATTCAAAATTCTTTTTGTGAAAAACATGTAAACCCATTAAATATATTTCTTAGTTTCTGTTTCTAGTAGGTGCATTTATTATTTATTGCTCCCTTATAAGAGAAAGTGATGACCACCTAATAACAATTAATTGTGACAGGGAACACAATAAATGAGTATTGCACTATGACTTATATGGTATGTACATGTAAAAGGAAGAATATTGGTGCAGGACAATTTCCTAAACAGAATTTTTCCTAGATATATGCTTTAGTATCTGATACATGCAAATGTAATGTCAATAACCTCTCTGGATATCTGCTTATGTATGGATTTATCAGGAGAATTAGCAAATTGATTGAGGAGGTGTTATTTGCGAATTGACTTGTAAGAAATTGCGGTTGAAAATCTTGATATCAGGAACAGGTGTGTGTAGTTCTTTTACAAAAATGTGCATCAATGTTTATTACACCATCGTTATGCCTAAGATGTGATAAAAATAAATTGACTCAATTTACTTACTACTCTACCAAAGATATCTTGTTCTACATAAAATTTTCAATTTAATGCATTTGAGTTCTTAGATTTGTATTTTGTTTTCTCTCTTTTTTAAAGTTTTTTTTTCTGAACCATTGAACCTGTCTTCTGTTGTCTTTTGACTGAACCATTGAACTTGTCACCTTGTCATCTTTTGGAGGCTTTTTTAAGTCTTGATTGACTGCATTTGGTCAGACTTTTGTGTTTACAGAATTAAAATATTTCCCCCAATTTTGTGTAGTCTTGTAGCAACTTATTGACATTCCTTTTTCTGCTACTATTATCACTTACCGTACACAAAATGTTAGTTTTATAAGTTTGTTGAATTCTGATTTCCACCTATTTATAATTTTACTTTTATTTAGGACACTTTTTTTTATGCTTACACGTTTGCAAATAAAGTTGATATTCCCTTGCAATGTGGTGCATCTTAATGCCAGATAAAAAAAAAGCAGAGAAAATTATTTTAGCATTCCAATATTCTGACATAATTTCCTTGAAATTTATTTCTTTTGAACAAATTCAAATTTGCCATAAATTAAATCTAATGAAATAAAAAAGTGATTAAATTTTGAATGCTAAGTTCATCTGGCTAAAAATATAAATGAGATGAATTGATTGAAATTCTTTAAATTTGTCAATAAATATCTTCTTGTTTTATAAAATCCATGATAAACATTTTGACCTGAAAATATCTACTGGAATAGCCACATGTAGCAACAACTATTTTTTCTTTGTCTTTTGTCCTTATTGTTACTGTTTCTCAGATTTTCTCTATTTCAGTGTTGTTTTAGAATCGTACAATTGTCAGGTATTTTGTAGCCTTTATATTTTTCTCACACTTGTATAGTGTGGAGATAAGAAGACTGAAGACTGTTGTCTGATATGCATAATTCCTTAGTGTTCATCATCAATACCATGAATTATGAACAAGGTAGATATTTCGTACCTATTCTGACTTTTGATTTGACCAATTGCCATGCTCCTGTTATAGACGATTTGGTGACATTCTGGTCAGAGACCAGTAATGGCTAGGACCAGTAGCCAGCCATTGCATAATTTTGGCTATTCAGAACACAATTCTTAAAGATTTAAGGACAGGTTGGAATACAATTTTCTCAAAGTGAAGGGGAAGAAATATTGTTGAGGTAGATACTAAAAAATAACAAACACCACAGCTAGCTACTGGTCCCTGGCCTATTGGATGTCTGTAGAGTATTTTACACATGGTGATATCTTTAGCCTGATGAGGCATTGGGCTCCATGTTTTTCTCGTGTATTCCTCAGAAAAGCCCTTCATTAGGGACAGAACAATGTTACTTTTACAACCATGACTTCTTTTGTGATTCTGATCCTATTCCATGTCATAAGAGGACGGCTGTGATTTCTAAACATACATTATTTCCTACAGATATTCCTTATAGGGTAGAATAAGTTGCTCCAATTCTACTATTATATCCTCTGCATACAATCAAATTTCTTCTGAATTTTTCCTCTTTGAATGTTTCTTTCATCATGTTGTAGTACAGAACTATTTCATTAGCTGAAATCAAAGTTGTCAGTTCTATCAAATAAAGATGAGTCTTTACATGTATTTTCCTGTTTTCATTTTGCTGCTTATAGATACACAGGGTCTTTACATGTATCTACACAAACTCTGTTGTAAAATTAGACCATTGGTCTTTTTCTGAAGAACTTATTGAGAGGGTCCTTCAATAAATAAAATACATTAGAACTTCTATTCTGTTCCTAGAGCCTGATTCATATTAACAGGAGTGTTGGTGGTGTGTATATGTTTCGACCATAATATATGTAGTTAAACCATTCTAAAACGGCTGTATAACCGAGGCTGTAATAAACCATATGTTCATTAACACTTTAGAGCATTATGATTGGCTGATACACCGGGAAACTCAATTATGATGTCACATTTGGCTGATACACCGAGAAACTCAATTATGATGTCACAAATTGATGTCATTATACATGTATTTGACGTCATAATACCTTGACTGGGCTGACATTATGGCAGAAACTGAAAAAAAAATATTCTTCTTGGAGTTTTCAATACTTTGAATTGTAAATTAATCTCATGCTATAGAAGAAACAAATTACACAACAAGTTAGGATTGATTATGTCCCAAAATGATTTATACAGACAAATCCTGATATAAATTTCTTCTATAGAAGCAAAGAATATGAAGAAACACAAAGACTTTAAATTTGTGTAGAAAATTTATCTTATATTTGAATGAGATGAACAACAGCACATGGATCAAATAAAGTTATAGCACTGATAATGTCTGTCACACAGAAATAATGACTCTAGTCCACATGAATCCTGTCTTCTCAGATCAAATTTGTGGGAAGTAAAATTTGGCTGTGATGACTGAATCCATAACATCACAATTCATTTCTAAACTGTGCATATATCTAATACTGTATACAGGGGAACTTTTGGTCCTTTTGCTCTCATTGTCAGTGGGCGACTTAAAAACTGTCAGTCTGTGCAAATTCAAAACTAAATTCATTGAATAGAATTATGTAGGGACTGGGCAAATTTAAAATAGGACAAAAACCTTTGTGAGTAATTTGGGGAGAAAATATCAAGGGACAAAAACAACCCTGTATAAAGTTTGTGGTATTGTAAAATTCATTGATTTTCTGTTGTATAAGAAAAATGTGTCCACATAAGAAAACACAAAGAGATGGATGTATACAGGAATGATCACCTGACACAGGTAGACTACTATGTGTTCACCTGTATATCATGTACACCTAACAAGTCAGTTAACAATAAGATGTGCTCATAAATCCTCTTCATCTGAATCATCTGATTCTTCTAATGCCTCCTGAAATGAAGAATAAACACAGTATGGTATGGTATTGTTGTTTAACGTCTCACTCAAGAACCTCTCACTCATATGGAGACATCACTGTGTGCCAGTGAAGGGCTACAAATTTTGCCTATGCTCAGCACTGCTGGTCGTAGAGCAGGGAGGGTTCTTTAACATGCCAACACCTACTATGACACGGGGCCTCGGTTTAATAAAGACAGTAAGTAAATTGTAAACAGTCATATTTGTGACAGACAAATACTAGAAGTGTTCCTAGTATCAGGCAAATAATCTTGCAGGACCACGTTTGAATAGCTACAGATGTATTTGGCAAGTTGTTTAGGACTGGTGATCTAGTAAAATGCTAGAATCTGCCATTGACTGCACAAGCCTCAATATTTGGATTTAAACCAAACAATGGTTTTTTGTTTAGTTCTTTTTGTGTTGTTTATTGTTCATGCTACATTCAACAATATTTAAGTCACACATGCAATGTATATAGTGGTAGACAGTTTTTCATGCTGGAGGAAAGAATCCAGTCGTAATTACCTGGGAGAGAACACCAGTCTTCTGCAAATAAACTAGCAAACTTTCCCACATAATCAACTAAGGATCCAGTGACTCTCTAATCAGTGCTAACAAGAGGTGAGAGGGTAAATAATTCAAACCATGGTGCTATGACCATTTGCCAACAGAGGCCTCCATCAATATCTAAATTATTTTATTTCTGGTCATTAACTAAAACAAACTCAGTTATATTAAAAAACTCCCTCACAAACTGCTACAATGATAATTGCAACAGTAAAACAAGCACTTAAAAACATCATATTGTATTTAATTTTACAGATTAGTGCTCACCTTGGCATATTTTTCTGCTTCTGTAAATACATTCTGTGGTACAATTTCATGTCGCCCTCCAGTAACTGTAAGATGGACATAAACTCAATAGATTATTGATTGTTGATATACATTATCAGCATTCTACACATTTTCAAGATTATTTCAGTTATATCAATGTGGCATCTAGCTGGTGAATACTTCAGAAATATTTAACCTATGCAAAGGACCTTATCCTATGCTCTGACTGATATTTAAGGTGTTCACATCTACTGTGACATAGGACCTGGGTTTTTATCCTACTGTGACATAGGACCTGGGTTTTTTTTATCCTACTGTGACATAGGACCTGGGTTTTTATCCTACTGTGACATAGGACCTGGGTTTTTATCCTACTGTGACATAGGACCTGGGTTTTTATCCTACTGTGACATAGGACCTGCGTTTTTCTCCTTTCATCCAGACGGTAGAAAATACCTAAGTCTTTACAAAGGAATTAAACTCTGGACCAAAAGCTAGAAACTACTGAAGAAGGATGACAAGTATTTAGATTACTGATAATTAGGGACTCATGTCATTGTAAGCTCATACAGACAACGAGGTGACTGACTCTGACAAACTTGACCCTCATGTTGGTTACATTAGCATTCAGAAAAAAATGCAACATCATAAATTACATAAAAATAATTTTTTGGTATGTATGTCAAAGAACTTACTCTCTCCAACCCAGCTGAGCTCCAACTCAAAATTTTTGTCTTTTACTTCATCATGTACAATATAAATTCTGTAAAAGTAAATAAAATTTGATAGGTTAGTCTACATGTACGTCTGAGAAATCGAGCACAGATTGTTGGGGTGAAACTACAGAAACTTCCTTGTAGATTGAATAGTGTATGACACAGCCAGGATTGTTTTGTGTAATTAATTTGACTGTGGTAAAAACCAAAGGGATCTAAAATGTCAACTGTCTGAAAGAATAAATGATTCATAAATTAAATTAGATGTTTGGAATTAGGAAAACATTATGCAATGTAATGATATATAGAAGTTAAAATAAATCTTTATTCTAAATTTCTCATGGCTATCTACATTAATCAGTGAGATATTTCTACAAAAGTTGAGTGAGATGGCTTCTGCTGAATGGGGCTATGGTGAACTACAAAACAAATCTTACATTTTCGCTACTTCTTTGACCAAATCTGTAATGGGCATGTCTTTCATCTACAAAATCAAGAAAAAAATGCATGTAAATGGATTATGGAATGAAAATCAAAGAATCCTATATGGTCCATGTGTCTGTATAACAATTAAAAAGAGACAAAATATCTACAAAACAGGGGGATAGCAACACTGTTTAGAGAGAACAACACTACTGTGATTATGAATCTCAATGCTATAGGACTATGTTGTATGCTTGTCAAAGATATTTTACAATATTACAAAAGAATTTCTTTTTCCTAAACACTCTTGCATGTATTATTTGAGAAACAAAACCAGTTTTAACTCAATGACCCCAAAAATTTCAAAATGAACTCTCATTTTAACAATACCAGAAGGGACTTAAATAAGGTTGGATGTATTGTTGTTTAACTAACCAACCTTATTCAAGTCAGTTCTGATGTCGTTTAAAATCAGAACTTACTATTGTCTCAGTTTTGCATCATGTTTTGTAATATTCTGGACAGAGTAGGTGTGAAATACAAAAGATCCTGTGATGAGACCACCTCTACAGCCATGCAAATGCCATCTGTTTAGACAGGTGTCATCTGAAGACTGTTTTTATTTCAAAAGGAAATTTGATAAATAGTTTGTCAGATTAGTCAGCTCTCAAGACAGGTCGCACTGCGTCCAGAATAACTTACTTTCAATTTTTCTATTTCTGTTTTTGCTGCTTGCTTTGCCTTCCCTGTAGCACATCCATGGAATCCCTGTAATGAAGGGGAGATATGCTGTAAACATTCACTGCATGTTAATACAACCGTTTTACTTTCGAAAAAATAATGTGGTTGTCTGATTAGATCTTTATCCAAGCTTAGTAAACTAGATTAACCTTTGCATTTAATGACTGTTGTCTGTAGAACGGAATCTATGATACAATGTAAGTATCAGTAAGCTACACTGTAACATTTGCCTTACTCCTCTTTAATACTGATAGGACTACCTATATAAATTGGAGATGGATATCACCCCGAAGAACCTAGCCCATACACCAATCATCACATTGGCAATGTGTCATAATTTGCAGATTACACATGTTATCCCATTGATAAATCTTATATTTGAGATATTATCCATTAAGGCACAACAAAATCAATCTAGTATTTAACACTTCTTATTTTAGTGATTAACAATCACGCAAAGTGAAACCCTCTACAATGACTAGAGTTAGGGGACATATAATATCGTCTATTTCTCAATGAACAAATGAAATATGTTAAAACTATGACTGGTTTCAAAGTTAATGAGCAGAGACACGTGTGCCTTTGACTGGTACACAGACTATCAGAGACATCACTACGGGACTTAAGCCACAATAGCCACTAGTTTTAATTACATAATTGAGTAAGTATTATTCAAGATAATAATTACAAAGATGGATGCATTTTTATTTTTAAAATTTTAGATAAGAAAAGTATTTTACCCATGAAACACCAGATGGATCAATTAAATACATCTGTGGACCTTCTTCTTGAGTGTAGGAACCCATAATAAGGCTGACACCAAATGGACGGACACTGCTGAATAAGGTGTGGGAATGTATATATCCCGATACTCTGTCTGTCAGATGCTGTAAGGAAAAGAGAGAATATAAGAAAATGACAAATGGACAGACATGATGTGTAAATGTACAAATTCTGAACACATCCTAAGGTAACAAATGGATCACTATTGCTGAATAAGGTCTGGGAATACACATATCCTAATACTCTGTCTAACTGATGCTAAAGGAAAAAAATAAATAGACAAGAAGTTCAGGCATTCTTAAGACTTTGCTCAAGGTAGAAAATAAATTAATGCTGTGTTAAACTTAGTGATACACAAACTCTCTGAACAAGCTTAGCAGGGTCTTACAACAACTTTGCCTTTGACCTTACATTTGACCAAATTTTGAAGATCATGATCTATCACATAGCAACCCTTAAATGATTCATAGATTCTTAACACTTTTGTGTCGTCTATGTAGACAATACAAAATTCTAGTTGAACATGTGAGTTGCTGAAGGTTGTTTTAAACCAGTCGTGTTTAATCCTTTGCAACACTCAATTTATTTCAATATTTTTTGTACACCACTACACACTAGAAAATAGCCATAAATTTATGTTATTCTGGATAAAAACTAAGTCACACTTGAAAAATTAGAATTAAGAGATACAATAACTTGGAATGCAATGTTGTTTTCACATTAATGATCACTGAAACAATGCTCTTTATACCTCTATACTAATTAAGCAATATCATACTAGGTCATACAAAATGTACATACCTTCAGTGGTATTGGGCCACCATAGTTGTATTTGTAGTTGGTAGACTCTTCTCTGGCTATTTCTACAACTGCCCGGGAGTCTGCCATCAAGCCAGCACTAGCCTGTACAAAATTAAAATCAACTCTACTTACTCTAAACAGAAGAGCACAAGAATAAGTTAAATAATGTTGATACTGTACGCATAGACTATACTGATCAATTACAGGGAGCTTGATTATAGTGTAGGAAAACAATTCATGCAGGGTGGGAATTAAGCGGAGAACGCTCGTTCGGGTTATGCATGGGTTACCAGGTTTGATTTTGGGGCGAACGATCCATCGTTCACCATAAATCAGCTCTGACAAGTAAATCTTCCTCAGCATTTGTCCCACAGGACAAGTTAAATTAAACAGCAATATTTTAATTTGTTATTTCAAATCTCAAATAAATTGGATAACTCA
>JACSZP010010379.1:0-12478 GCA_016161895.1 Pinna nobilis
AGTACAGTACAGTACAACAAGTAAGCTGTAAACATAATTCCTGGTTCATTACAGTACAGTACATCAAGTAAGCTGTAAACATAATTCCTGGTTCATGTATTGGTAGTTCTAATATTTTTGTAGACATTTTAGCTCAATAAGAGCACCTGCTGTGCTATTATAAAAACTCCTGTTTCATGTATCACTAGACCTGGTCTTTATGTATTGTTCTGCATGCACACATACTAAACTGTAAACATCAATTCCTTTTTCAGATTTGATGATCCTCTGTTGTTGGAGAGGTACAGAATGATGCAGCCACAATACTTACCTTTTGGGCACCCGGGAATGTTGCCACCACCTGCGGTCCACCCCTTGCTTGGAGCTGGTCGGTATCCTGCGGAGCTACTGCATCAACAGTTTCCATTTATGTCTCAGGCAGCCAGACTGCCTGATCACCTATCTCCAGCATTGTCAGAGAGGTAGGTCAAAGGGAGATAACTCTATTTTAACTTGCTAGCTTTTCTGATTGGTTGACTTCATTTCTCTATTCTAACAGAAGTTTGTCTATTTATCTTTGTTTCCTGTATGATCGGCTATCTGTATGAAATGAAATAATTGTTATACATAAAGATAAAGCATTTTCAGACACTATGAATTTGTGATTCGTGTATTCAGTTTTATGTTCTATCATAAATCAGCTTTATGAACTGTAATTCACTTTTATCTCGCTAGATAAAAATAGTCTTGTAAGTTTTCACAAAATCTTCAATGTAAATTCATATACCTCACGACCATTTGTAAAACTATGTTTTAATTTGTGGGTGCTGGCAGATCAAGTAAAATTCCATATTTTCATAGTCTAAGGACACCAAGGATATTATTTAATGATATAAACATTTTCCTTGTGTTTCTTAAATTGGATAAACAGCATGACTGATATCAATGTTACAAAAATTGCATTTAGGTGAGCTATGTAATCCTTTGCTTTATATGGAATCATAATTTATACATATAATGCAAGTAAATTAAGCCTCATTTGTAAATGTTACATTGACGGCTTTATAATAAGGTATTCCGATGCAAATGCTTTTTGTTCTTAAATCTAACTTTGTCATTATAGAGCAATGGCAGTATCATTATAGGTAATGGCAGAACGATTGAATAATTATCTTTTTATTTTGTAGACAAAGACTTGAGGAGGAAAAATTAAGGGAGCTGGAACGTGAAAAAGAAAGAGAACGAGAAAGGGAGCGGGAGAGAGAAAGGGAAAAGGAGCGTGAAGCTATCCTACAAAGAGAGAAGGAAAGGGCTCGAGAACGAGAGCGAGAATACGACAAGGAGCGAGCCAGGGAACAGTATTACATGCATCAACAAAGTGTGGAGAAGAGTCGAGAATACATGGCGGGACAAAAGGAAAGAATTAATTCCCTGAGCAGCTCTGAGCCCAACCGATTACATAGACTAGAGGAGCATGATGGTTAGTTGTAGAAAATTCTGACTTCTTGTACTACTCATTAGAAAGCAAAACAAATTATGACTCCTCAAAAAGAGTTATCTGGTTTATTCTAAGAAATTTTTTTGAAAAAAAGTTTAATTTTTTTTAAAGTTTCTTTGATTAGATTAAAATTGTTAATCTTTTATTTAAATTGTCATTTTCTACTCATAGTATCAAGTTTTCTTGATTGTTTTCTAATGAATGAAATTTGATTTGAATCTTCAGTCTGTAAGGATTATTTATCGCAAGAAATGGATTGCTAGAGCCATTTAGATATATAAACTTCATGCAGTTGCTGTGAAATCAGTAAATATCTAATATCAAAACCATTTGATATTATGTCTAATATTGTTGTTAAACCCTTTGAAATATACAGTAGAGTTGATCTATAATGAATCAGCTGAAAGCAATTCAGGGCTATAACAAAGGGATATAACACACACACCCCCTCCCAATAACTATTAATCTATAGTAAATTCCGATGTTCATAGCGCAAAGTGATTTTAGGAAATCAGGCCTATTACAAATTGAAAATTAAGTCCCTTGATACACAAAAGGCATAGTTTTGCAGGGTTATAGGGAACTGTCTGAAAACTGTGATATACTTACAATGTATGACAGTTGCCAATATTTATGTTTTACATAGTTTTGACAGTATTCTTCGTGTTCATAGTTTCCAGATATGGGTCCATCACTCAAGGCACCCCTAAGGACCAGCACCACATGAAGGACGCGAAGCACAACAGTAAGAGTGGTGCTTATGATGGCTCCGTGCGGAGTGGTAGGGACGGAGTTTATCATGGAGAGAAGAGCACAGTACATCTCCCCAGTAATGTATCAGAACAGAGCTACAGCAAGGAGGACAAGTATGGTCACCTAATGTCCTCCAGTCCAGAAAAGGTAAGTAACACCTTATTGTCTTAAGTCGTCATGGTAACATACACATGTAATGTCCTCCAGTCCAGAAAAGGTAAGTAACACCTTATTGTCATGTGTAGTCATGGTAATATACACATCTGATGTCCTTCAGTCCAGATAAGGTACAGTGAAACTTGCATATACAAACCTCCTTAGGGACTAAAGAAAATTGGTCTTTATTGGGAGGTAATCTTTATATACAGGTAGTCGCTGCAGCAGTTTTTGCTGTACATGTCCTCATTGGTTGCAGCATTTTAAAGAATTAGAATATCTGCCCACAGAACCATTTTGATTTGTTTCTTTAGACTTTCAGGCAGCTATTTTAGCCCACTGAGTCATGTTAGATTTTGTTGGGGAGGGGACTTCAATAAGCTTCCTCTGTGCTAAACGAATATTGTTTTTGTAACGGGAGATCTCCAAGGAAGCTCCCCTCATTGCATTTTTATGTTTGTGTTTTTGATAAATTATATTCATCTGTAATAATGGATCATATACAACTGTAAATTGGGCATGAAGTTTACCTGTGACAGGATTCTTTGCAAAAAGTAGTGCTTTTGAAATTTAATATTTTTTTCCATAAACTTTACAAATAAAACATTTTGGTTTTTATCAAACAATCCCTCCCATGTTCTTTACATTTCCATCCTTTTTCATACAAAGGTGCACAGCGATTTGTTGGTGGAGAGAAGATTTTCACAGCATCATTCCAGTGATCGGGAAATTCCGCGAAGTCATCCCTCTGCCAGTCACTCATCTCAGCAGTCGTCTCAATCAGATCTCAAGTTTGGTAAATCTTCAGACAGCAGCTTTTTCAGGCCATTTGACACAAACCTTCTGACTAATGGCTACCATGGATCACATGTCTCTCACAGTGACAAATACTCATCCAGTTTTAAAAGTGTTAGTGATAAAAATAGGCATGATGCAATGAAATCTCAGTCAGGAAAAGACAGCTTAGACACAAGGAATTCTCATAAAACTAGTGCTCAAGAATCTCAACTTAAACAGGAGAAATATCTCACTCAGAAGAGAATGTCTTTTGAAGACGTGAAAAGTTCAAAGTGCTCTACTCCCAAATTCTCAATGTCCTCATCTGCAAATCAAAGCAAAACTTGTGATCAAAGTACTCCCAAAAACCACCTCACTGACCACAAAAAATCAGTCACCAGTGGCAAGCACAGCTCAAACCACCTAAATGTGCACCAAAACCCAGTCAGCTCAGCCATTCTGTTCCCCCAGCAGACAAAAGTCTCAGAGTCACATAAACCGGTGATCAGTCGTTTGGACATAGAGGAACATAAGCTGCGGGAGCGGAGGGCTAAGGAGGAGTATTACAGTGACAGTGAGGAGGAGGAGCATGCAGAGCTGATGCACAAAGAGCGTCTGCTGCTCATCACGAGTGGACCCCCTCTGGAACTAGACACAAATGAAAATAAAATGAAACTGTTCAGAGAACTGGGATTAACGTCACGAAGAATAAAGAGAGGTAAGTCAGTAATAAGTTCTACACAGTAACTGTCTTTTAAAGGACCGTCTTTGGCAGTATGCAAAGAAGGTCAAGTATGACAAGTGGTCTCTTAATTCAAGTGATTTGTATAGAAAAAAAACTCAAGGGAACAAATATTTGAGTCGTATAAGAAAGGTAGTCCTTAAATTCATTGGGTCTCTAAGGCAGGTTAGACTGTATTCCGCTGTTGGAATGATAATTTCTATTCTGTCAGTTATATAATTATAGCTTCATTAGCCAATAGTTTTTTATTACAAACTTAAAATTAGATAAATTGAACAATATAGTCAAGTCCGCAAATAAGGAGATCGCATGTAAAGAGGTACTGGTTGTTACGAGAATTGTTCCTGGTGAATTTTCCATGCATTACTTTATAATTTTGAATAACGAAGATTGGCTTTAACGAGATAAATATCTTGCTCCCTTCAAGTTTGTTATATGTGGAGTTGACTGTATTGTGTTTACTTCAGAACTTGAATTTCAAAAGCAAAGAAAGAGGCGGCGCCAACACAAGGAGAGAAGTGTTAGCCCAGTACAGTTACAGGAGGAAGGAGATCTCAACGGTTCATCCATGGATGTCCCCCAGCTGAATTCCTCTGATGAGCTATGTAGGGAAAAAGACTTCCCAGAAAAATGCTCATTCCTAGGCACTTTTAAACTTGGAACTGTGGATTCTGGGCGAAAAAAGGGTAAGCTTCCTCAGAGGTTGTAATTTCATGTCCTATACTGTTTTGTATCTCTCATATCCAGATATAATTTTATGTAACCAAACTTTCTACATCCCATGTACTCTAACTGAGTTGTAAGCTGTTTTAAATGCGTTGCAGTAGGTAGTCAGTCCGTTTTACAATGTATCAGTACACTGTAAGCACTGGCTAATATTTGTACTTTGTATTTACAGAGTTGGAGAAAATTAGAATAACCTGTGAAGAAGAGAGAATTCGGAGGCTCTCTGAAGAACATTCTCAAGGTTAGTACAGTCTAACCTGCCTTAGCGACAAACTGAATTAAAGGAAAACCTGTCTTATGTGACCTAAATGTATGGCTCCCAAAGTAGTTTTTTCTTATATAAATCACCTGAATTAAGAGACCACCTGTCATTTGTGACCCTATTTGCTCCTTCCCTTGGAAGGTCTCTTAAAACAGTTTAGACTGTAGTTGTTATATTGTTGTTTAACGTCCTACTTAAGAATCTTACATTTATATGGAAGTGTTACTGAAAAATTGTGATGAGCTTCAGATTTTGGTCGTTACTCGACACTTATGGCCATAGAGTATTGATGGTTCATTAATGTGCCAACACCTACTATGGCATGGGACCTTGGTTTTTAATGTGCTATCCAAATGAGAGAAAAAGCCAATAGGTCAGTCTGAGGCTCCAAACCTTGACTGAGGACTAACACTCCACCATACAGCCATGATTTTGTGTCTTGAACACCAGTGGACTACCCCAGTATCCAGCCTGAAATACTGAAGCTAACCTTCTGATGTACTGAGCTTACTTGATCCTTCAGTAAATATAATTACCACAATGATAAGATCTCATTAGATTTAAATGTCATGCCACCACACAATACCTTTGTGAAAATATTTCCTTTTATAGGGAACACTCTTTAATAGAGCACAGTGTGATGAAGCATTCTCATACATACACAAATAAATACATATACATTTACAAGTCCGGATTATCGATGTCCAGACAAATTAGGCTTGACTTGATAACTTTTGAAGACTTTAATAACATTGTGACATTTGAACTTGTGTTTCCTTAGGTCATGGTCATAAGAGGAAAACTGATGAAATGGAGGAGTCCGACTCATCTAGTCAGGAATCTCATCACCAGGGCACCAAGCGATTACTGATGAGTGACCACACACATACAGAAGAAAATCACCACAGAAGCAACCTCCTCTTCTCTGGCTGTAAGGCACGCAAACTGGGACGAGATTTTGTACAGGAGTTCCACGACTCAGTTCTACAATCTACTAGACAGAAGGAGAGAAGTACAAAAACTGGTATGTATATTACCTAGTCCCAGGGGCCGACATGGCTCACTGGCTAGCATGTTTGCCTTCTGATCTTGAGGTAATGGATTTGAGCCCACACCATGCTACAGGTCCGAGACAGTAAAATCAAAGGGTCCTAAACAGTAAAATCAAAGGGTCCCAGACAGTAAAATCAAAGGGTCCCGGACAGTAAAATCAAAGGGTCCCAGACAGTAAAATCAAAGGGTCCCAGACAGTAAAATCAAAGGGTCCCAGACATTAAAATCAAAGGGTCCCAGACAGTAAAATCAAAGGGTCCCAGACATCAAAATCAAAGGGTCCCAGACAGTAAAATCAAAGGGTCCACTTATATGTTGGCATATTAAAGAATCCTGACTGCTCAATGGCTGAAGGTTCTGAGTATGGGTCAAACTGCTCAATAATCCTAAGTGCTGAGCACAAGCCAAGATTTAAATGTCTGCACTAGCATTCTATCACATTTCAAAATGAATGGAAGATTTTTGACAGCAAGAACAAGAGAACCACTCATGTTCTTTTAGCAACTTGAGTGCAGGCCTCAAAACCGAAATGCCAAGCTGATGTATGCCTGCTTATCCCTGTCCTCTGGATGAGACAGTAAAATCCCAGTCCACATGTAATGGATTTGCTTATCACATTTATAATCACTGAGGGGGATAGGGTTTCTCAAGATGCTTCCATGATGTAATATCAGATTTGGAACTGGTGTGAGACCCAAATAAGACAAAAAGAAACCTGTCAACACATCGTATCAGTCAATCGTAACTTCTGTCTTATAGTCAGTAATTCTGAACTGCTGTATGTAGATCTATTAACTTTTTAGATTTATCTCCCTTTTCTTCCCTGTAGCTGTATCATGTATTTGTTTAACTACAGGGCCTTCAGATCACAGTTCAGGTGTTGATGTTTCCAAATTAGGCAGCTCTTGTTCCACAAACGATTCCAATGATAGACACTGGTCATCGCATGATATGGATAAACGTGCAATTAGATGGCCAGGCATTGAAGCCATCATTGACTCTTATCAACGACATGTTTCAGGTAGGTGCTATACCCATTTGGTAAAATGTCTGATAGAAGGTATCAGTACCTGTAGAAAATAGGAGAACAAAACTAAAGTCTGTCGCAGTGAATCATTTGTACAATAGATGAAATAAAATATCTGTCTGCCTTTCAGTTTATCAATGAAATAACCCTTCTACTCTCTCATTTTCACTGGCTACTTTTTCTACAAATAAAAATGCTTTAATAGAATAATGAACCTTAATTTATAGTAACAAATTCCCAAGTTCGGCCTACCGTTTCGGATTTTCCTACTACTTAACAAGTCATTGAAATCCCTGTATATTACATGTGTATTTGGCATGGAAAGACACCTTTTTTTACAAGATTTTTTAAAATCATGACCTCAACCTTTTTCTTTGACCAACTTTCCAAAAGTGTTTTTGTTGGCTATGACTTATTAATGGTAACTAAGTGATTAGGGCATTCATATATTACACATGCATATTTCTTATTGACAGGTGTTTGATCTTACTCATTTTCTATCATTAACAGTGGCAAAACTACTTTATGTCTTGGGGCCTCCGTGGCTGAGTGGTTAGCATGTTTGACTTCAAATCGAAGGGTCCGGGGTTCGATTGCCGCAGGGCCGCTCTACGGTTGGCCTTCCCTGTCCATTGGATGAAACAGTAAAAACCAAGGTCCCGTATCGCAGTAGGTGCTGGCACGTTAAAGAAGCTTCCCTGCTCTATGGCCAGTAGTGCCGAGCATATGCAAAATTTGTCGCCCTTCACCGGCACACGGTGACGTCTCAATATGAGTGAAATATTCTTGAGTGGGACGTTAAACAACAATACAATACCATACTTTGCGCCTTACTTATTTCACAAACACATCTTGTTAACTGAGAGTCCACAATTGTATGCTCAGCCCTGGATATAGGTTTTACAGATTTGATATTCTTTGTGTTATATTTGTAGAGCAAACTATGGAGCGGCAGGTGCTAGGGGAGCGATGCAGAACCCTAAAGGCTCAGAACAAGGACCTTAAAAGGACAGCGGAGGCAATGTCTCGGAAAATAGCGGTGGGTTACACTAAAATTTAATGAGAATATGGCAGTGTCTCAGGAAATAACCGTGAGCTCAGTGTTCTAGGATTCCCATTTCCCGTCACCCGTGGAAAGTTGATTTTGGGGACGGGGAAGTAAATTTCCTAGCTCTTCTTTCCCATGGGCAAGTTGATCTAAAACATGTATCAGGATTGTATCTCAAGTAGCGTGGGAATAATGGAAATACATTAAATTATTTGATCACCAACACTTGAAACTACCAGTGATAATATTTTTTCAAAGTTAAAAATGATATTCAACAGCAGGATTTTTACTTTTAATGACGGTTTCCTAATGACATAACAAAAAAAAGTTGTCACGTAGATCTGCTGGTTGACAAATACACTACACACAATCCTTTTATTTACTTATCTTTGGAAGTGGACTAATAAATTACCGGAACAGTAGTTCATCATGAAATCAGATATGTCTGAAACTGTCTATGATGTAAAGACGATATCAAACACAGATTAAAGTCACACGTGTTGCAGACAATGCGGTAGCCCAGATGGAAGACATTGATACAATGATACGAAGAAGAACGCATCTCGATCCCGATCATATTACAGTACAGCATTAGTTCCTGAACAGAAATGTTTCAACGTCCATAAAATGATTAAAATGCGGGAGTAACCGTGGCGTATTGATAAAAAAAATTTCAAAACAGAATAAAAAATCTAATTGACTGGTTTCACAAATCAAATGGATCAATCCCTCATAACAAAATAAAAAATAAATAAATAAATAAAATATAATAAATAAGATAAGATAAATAAATAAAAAAAAATTAAATAAAAATCAAAAACTTTATAAAGAACAATAAATATGTTAAAAATAAATATATTTCATTTTAGGTTTTTGAGGTACATGCAGGAATGCTTTTTCTATACTTCTATAATTTTGTTTTCACATTCCAGACAATTTTTACAATAATAGTAAAATATTACTTGCAATGTAAGAATGACAGCTTACATATTGAAAAGCTATTCCTCATTACTTTTACTATTTATATTTATAAATTTCCAATACTTGCAAAAGGGAAAACAAAGAATTATAATTAAGTTTAATTATAAAAACATAAATGTACAAAAAATTCAGGGAAAGTTGAATTGGGATGCGGGAAAGTGAATTTCTAGTGTCAACTTTCCCGTGTAAAGTTCAAATCTCGGGAAAATCCTAGAACACTGAAGCTACACTTTAACTTAATGAGATTATGGCAAAGTTTTTAAGTCAGAAAAGAGCCATAATGGAGGAGAAAGCTCCATCTTAAATTACTTGCCAGATCTTGTCGCTAAAAGTTGCCCTAAGGTCACTATTATTACGTTTTTGGTACAATATTACAATATGTCAGGTACTATCTAGATGTGAACAGTTAAAATTTTCAATCTTTGCATCATTAATTATTACATGTTGCATTACAAATTAAGCATTAGGCTACTGATGAGCACAACTTTACACTCTGATTACAAACTAAGTATTCATCATTTTTTTTTTTCTCTCACAGGAAATGCTAGAGGGAAAACGCAGGGCAGACGAAACAAAAACTCAAGATCAAAGTTCAATTGACTGCCTAAAATCTTCATTAAGAGCACTGCGGTGATATTGGTCCAACTTGTCTGTGTAGTTACATCAGAAGTGAATTACGTTTAGTCGTGCATCTCTTTCACAGATAAATGAAACGTGGTAATCAGTCCTATCCCAGTTGTGTCATACAGTGCTCGGCAAGCGTCAAACAGTTTCTTACACAATAAAGCAATCGTGTGGATCCTGACAAAGTGAGCATTTTGACATTCAGAGACAGGATATTGGATGTTACTTAGCAACAGAATGTACAAATTTTATCTGGATTTGCTGGTACAGGACCATGGCTGACACTGTATAATGAAGATTCACCATTTCTGCTTTATGTCGTTTGGACTAGGAGATTAAACCGTTGACTTTAGACTTTTATATATTTGACTTTACAGTTTTTTATCTGTAATTTATATATATGTATACGTGCATCAGAGATGACCAAAGTCAAGAACTCGTCACACCCGTCTCTTTTTTAAAATTTTGTTTTGCCCATGTTTGTTGTCTGTTCATGGATATACAAAGCCAAACATTTGTATCCATACATGTTTGAAACCTTTATTGAATGAAATAGTGGGGATCATGTCAAAAGTTCTCAAGTCATACATGTACTACAAAGTGAAGGGAAACTATCAAAACACTGGGCATTTTATTCTTATTAATTATGGAGTATTATCCTGCAAGTATCCAGAATTCACATTTTATGGATTGTATTGAAATAATAGCATAGGAAATGATGTTCAATGGTTGCAAGTTTTAAAGTTTAAACTCCATTTATTTTACAACGATTAACAAACAAGTTTTGATAACTTATACTAATGTCTCTTGTTGGCTCAGATGTTGATGTGCGGGGGTCCTTGCTCTGGGAGGAAACCGGAATGCCCGGAGAAAACCCACGTGTCCAAGCTGGCGACCACCATTCCATCTCACATACTCCCCATGCCGAGGCTTGACCCCAGGGCACATTGGTGAGAAGCGAGCGCGCTAACCACTACACTACTCGGACACCCAAAATGTTGCAAGTTTTAGTAAGCCAGGATAGTTAATCAGTGTACTTGGGAGGGAAGAAAAAGTCATGGCTCCTGTGTTAAGTGCATGCCAAACAGACTCTGCTAAAATTGTACTGTATTTCCTACTCTTGGGATAAGATAATGTAGATTAAGGTCCTGAGTCAAATGTACAGTTAGGACTGGCACATTAAAAATAATTCAAGGCACAAGATAAAGTCCTCGGCATCAGTAGTAATGGCACCACAATATCATTGAGGTCGTATTACAGGTGGTGTTATGAGCCACAGAAATAAAAAATAAACAAATCGTGTAGAGCACTTGTGGGGAAAGTGCAAAACTTGTATGCCAAACCAAACCTAATAGATGAGCTTTGATCATGATATTTATAAATTTCTCAAATTTTATTTGACAGTGTGCTGAAAAGGCACCGTTGAATTCATTTGAATTATTTACACATCCTTGTGTAACTATATTTATGAGACAGAATCTTAGCTTTAATGTTAAGTCTATACAGAAGATTGCTTCTGCAGATTTGGTTGGACTAACTTATATTATTAATACAGTTTATATAGTAAACAACGAAAACATCATATTTATTCTACTGGTATTTTGAAAATGTTAACAATTTTGCTGAGAATTTTAGAAAATAAAGGTCATCATTTATTAAGTTTCAACATAAACTAAAGCGGCAGAGTTTTGATACATGTATTTAATTTTTCTGGCTTGTTGGTTTGGCTCATTTCTTTGTACTGCAGTACTTGTTTTACACCATCCCCACAAGTGGTCTTCATTCTGGTACATCACTACTGAAATATTATCAAGTATGGTATATAACCAACCTTAACAAAGCCTTGTATCATTAGTAAGTCTGCAGTCCAGGCTTACCATGAATATAGATGTATCCTGGTGATGTTGAGTATGTGTGCTTTTTACCCCAAATCATGAATGCACATACAGGGTCATTTGCCAAATCTTGAGCAACAAGCAGTACATGTTCCTTGGTTCAGTCTAACTTATCAAAACAGCTAAATTATCAAAGATGTACAAATCTTTTTGTATTCAAATATTCTCAAAGTAATGATTCTACTGAAGATATACTACTAATGTCACATGATCTAACGGTACATCAGATGTCTCTGTAGGGCCTACCTTGTTGGTTTTGGGTTTGTTTTTTTTTTTNNCTTTTGACATGATCCCCATACCTGTACATGTACAAAGATGGTGTGAATAATATGTCTACAAAATGTTTGTCCTAAATGAAAAATGATCTGAATTGTCTTAAGCCTGCTTTTTACATTGCACAATTTGCACATTTTTTTCACCAATAGATCTCATGAAGTGTTTCAAATAATTGATTTCATTGTTATATTGCCAAGTCTGCCTCGTAGTAAAATCAGAATGTTCTATTAATACAAAACCGACTTTATTAGCTAAGTTACAAAGTTAAATGTCCAGTCATAATATGATAGAGGCGTTGCAATCTGTGAAGCTAAAAACTATTTACTACTCAAACATATTGAAATTTGTTACTTTATATTATGTGCATGTAGAATATTTTGAAAATTTGAAAATCTATGTATAGTGGAAACTGTCAAAACGAACTCCGTACAAACCAGAATCCTTTTGGAATCAGACATATGTAATGGAACATAATCAATTACCAAAGTGCAGCATTTGCATAATAAATATACTCATAAAAATCGGATAGTCAGTCAAATTACCTCCAAGTCTCTCGTTTTGTTGTTGTTTAACGTCCCACTCAAGAATATTTCACTCATATGGAGGCTCCCTGCCCAATGGCCGTAAGTGCCAAGCATCGGTGAAAAATTTTCGCCCTACTGGCACACAGTGATGTCTCCA
>JACSZP010010386.1:0-14935 GCA_016161895.1 Pinna nobilis
CATATTTTTGGGTGCCAGACCAGTCCATAAACTCCCATATTTCCCTCATAGCCATGCAATATTTGTTAAATGTTGGCCCGGAGTCAAGGACAGCGGGCCGGCGCATTATATTGTAACGTCATAATACCATTTTACGGTAAAGCATTGTAATAAAGTAACTGGGTTGTTGTAGCTACAAGGAGACCATGTGCAAAGCTGACGTCATAGCCGCATTGTTGTATGACGTCAGCTACATGCATCGGCTCGTAGCGGCTAAGGCATTGAACGCATTCCTGTTGTTTATGTTCCTTTTGAAATTTGTGTTTCAGATGATTTACGATAGATTCGGTATAATATAACAAGCTTCGCTTCGGTCCATATACATATTTTTGGGTATATTTTTTTTTTTGGTAAGTTTGTATGTGTGTGTGTGTGTGTATTTGAACCATGCCCTCACTTCTCAATATTTTTCATTTCCTTTTACAGTTGAAACATTTTTCTTTCTTATAGATGCAGGCTGTTATGGTTCAATTCCACAGTAAGTGTTGTAATCTTTAAAGTCATGAAAGACTAAAAACTTTTAGTGCCTATTTCAATAATGCACAAAATGACTGGGTTTGATCATAAAAACGCATTCAAAATACAGTTGATTGCAAGAGCAGGTAAGTGCCACCTATAAATAAGAAAAAGACGTCGTTATAACGGCATAACAACATATATTTGGCAATAACAAGAAAATTCAGGTGTCGTTATACGAAATATTATGAATTGAAACGAAACTCAAGTTTGATATGAATTTAATGTACCAGTAAATATAACATTATAATTTAGCGCCAACAACTTATAACATGTGTTTTACGTCACTGCATGAAAATTGTGCATAGGTAAAATTAACACATGCAGCGTTTACAAGTATAAGATGTTGAATATAGACCATTTGTTGAACTCGTTTCTGGAAATGTATTTAAAACTGAAATGAAGAGAAACATTTCGGTAAGACATTTATTAGTACATGTAATTGCGAGCAAGGTTCATTGAACAATAGCTTGAGACATAAAATATAAATCCAATTATAATTACATTTAGGTTTTATTCTTTTGAGTATGTATGGTGGCGCATCACTGACGTTTTAACGGTACCTCATGTTATTATCGCCATTACTGACATTAAACACTGTCAACCATTCCAATAGATTTTGAAGTGAAAGATTCGACACCTGTGCCATATATTTCCAAATTATCTCAATAATCAGTCCGTTTTTCATTTACTTTTTATGTTTGTGTTTCAAGTAAAACAATTCTCTTTTTTAGTTGCAGTCAGGAACATGCAAACATGCGAGTCATATACTGTTTATTTTCTTTTCACTCATAGGCGAAGGAGCCGGAATGACAAGCCCCCTATTTTAAACGATAATTTGTTGAAAATGCTGGTATACGAATAATCACGTAATTGTTCATGAGTAGTGTTACATATAGACTTTCACAATCAATACACAGATTTAGAAAACAGGTGGTCATCAATAAAAGATATGGCTCTTAATGTTTGCTCTGAGCCTCCAGAGAAATGCAAGGTATTTCGGTAATATCCTAACTTGTCGTTTTCCCCCTCGGCTTGTTCGTTTTCGAGCAAGACAGTCGGTATATATTATATATTATATTGTTCGGCGAACTGTTAAAAGTTGAGCATTGGAACAAATTCAATTATCTTTGTCAAGTAGTACCCAAAGAAATCAATGATTAGAAGTTATTTCTTTCTCGCTAAAGGTATTCATTCATTCTTATGTAATTTTTTTTTTTGGTATTTTTGAATTTACAAACCAAAATATTTTTTTCTAAATGTTGTAGTGTAGTCGATTACATAGTATTAGTCAAATTTTGAGATTCTGGTTTTTCTACAAGTGGCAACACCCTCAATGCAAAAGAACAAAATGGGTTAAATACAAATGAAAAAACAATTTAATATGTCTCCGGTTTTTGGATTGTTTGTTAATTGTTTTTCGGTCGATCAACATGTCGAATTTTCCAAATTAATGTAATAAGGACTATTTTGGTCGAATACTTTGAATATTGTAATTCATGGGTGATACTGTTTTATTAGTATTGGGCATTTTTCTCGCTTTCTTGAAACTGAAGTGTTGTTTTGATTTTGTCTGGAATAAAGTACCTCACCTAAAGACTACCTCACTTAAAAGACCACCTCACTAAAAAGGTCAATAAAGAACATTAAAATACAATCGGTCTTTTACTTTTCAAGGTCTTTTCCACCTCACTGAAGAGGCTAATTCACTAATATGACTATATTTTTCACTTTCGTTGTCTTAATAGTGAGGTATTCAGATTGGAGAGAAAAAATATTAGCATTAAACCATAAATATTACATCAAAACTATGCGGTAGTTCCCAAAGCGAGGCCCCCATCTGACTAGATTACAACGAATGTGTATTCGTAAATAAAATTCGGTTAACGAAGGTTGTTCGATATGTAATGTGTATTGAACGATATTTCTTCTTTCAAAATAGTGAAATAAACATTACATCCCTTCAAAGTATTCTCCACCGTTTGAAATACCTAATTTCAATCTCTGAATCCATTTCTGATATGCCTCACGGTACGCTGATTTAAATTGACCCTTGAGGCACTGACTGATTGCGGAGCCAAGGGTTAAATGAAATAAACATTACATCCCTCCAAAGTATTTTCCGCGGTTTGAAATACATAATTTCAACCTATGAATCCTTTTCTGAATGCGTCATGGTACGCTGATTTAGCCTAGACTTATGGCTGATCCAAGGGTTTTTCGGGGTTTGTAACGATCACCAGATAAAAACTTTTTAAAGTTTCTGAAAAGGGAAAAAGTCGCATTGGGCTAGAAAAGGAAAGTATGGTAGGTGTGGTCAGACGGTAACCTACTCCAAAAATTGCTTTAGAAGCTCAGATGTAAGTGATGGAACATTACTTAAAAAGAAGCGAATAATCCTAAATCCTAACAGAGGACGTCGTTTATGATAATATTTCTTGAGTTTTGTTTTAAGTATAACATCTCGGAAATACCGACCTTCAATACCTTTGCCTTTCGATACCAGACTTTATACGGTTATACCATCACATAAGAAGAATATACAATAAAGAACCCTTCTTTAAGCTCATTGTTCTTTTGACAACTACAGGCCGTCTACCGTGTTAAGATTGTCATATTGTGTTTTAACGTTTTAAACTTCTCTCACTGGTTCGAAATAGTGAGCAAATGTTTGGTCACCAGTAATAATATTTGCAAATTATCTTTAATTTGATTTGCAAAAATTTTGAGCAATTGCTTAACGGTTTGTACTCGTACCCTTCTTTGGTCATCTTTCAATATATGCGGTATCTATCTAGCAGCAACCTGTCATATTTTCAAAATACGCTTAAGTAAAAATCTGCATTACCGAATGGCCGAGTTTTGGGTGAACTCGAATATCAGCTCTATTTATTTTCTTGAATATTGCCACCTTGTTTTCCAACCATTTTTACAACAGTGGTAAACGAAATTATTAAGGGTTTAAAACGATGTATAGTTGAAGGCTCGTGATTATGATATTGAGGTTAGTGAGTAGAGCTATTCAAGCATATCATCATCCACGATATCGTGCAAAGTGTTCTCGTACTATGGGTCAAAACACATTACATATTGAACAGCCCTCGTCAATAAGCATTGCTTGAAATTCACGAGCTTCTTGATGCTATTCCTGAGGACAAGTTTAAAAATTCATTCATTTCTACAAAATATACGATTAATACTTGACACATGGTTTTTTTCGACGGAATTTATGTGCTATCAGAAACGCACTACTGGCCCCTCCTCAGACATTACGATATACTGTTAGATCATACCCAGAGGTACGATAGGGTTTATCAGAGATTGTTGTCAAAATAGACAAAAGCCCTTGAACTTTGGAGGGCTACATCTCCTGGCGCCCCTCTAGATTTTTATTCATAAATGATTCTTATTTATGAAAAAAATTCAAGAGATATGAATTTCAAATTGTAAATTCTAGACCTTAGACAAAAAACAAGGAATTTTTTTCATACCATAATAGCTCAAAAAACAAAGACAGGGGATTTAAATGATAAAATTCACATTCCCTCCCCTTTGAAAAAGAATTGGTCCATTTACTTATTATTTGCTTTATTTAAGTGAGTAGTTTATGTTGTTTGATGCATGTTAACATCAGGTTAGTATATTTAGCGAGGACATTATTTTCTCGAGTGAGTGCACTCGCGTAATAACGCGAAAATACAATTTTCGCGAATATTACTGAATTTACAGTAATTGTATTTAAGAAAAACAATTTACAATACCTTTTCATAAGTTATATTCATTGGATTCAGATATAACTCAGCGTGAGTCGATTGTTTTCAAGGGGGCCTCCGTGGCCGAGTGGTACGCGTGTTCGACTTCGAGCCCAGGGGTCCGGGGTTCGATTCCCGCAGCGACACCCCGCGGTTGGCCGTCCCTCTCCTTCGGATGAGACAGTAAAAACCGAGGTCCCGTGTCACAGTAGGTGTTGGTACGTTAAAGAACCCCCCCTGCTCTACGGCCAGCAGTGCCGAGCACAGGCAAAATTTGTCGCCCTTCACCAGCACACGGTGACATCTCCATATGAGTGAATTATTCTTGAGTGAGACGTTAAAATACAACGCAACAACAACAATTGTTTCTCGAATCTTTTTCTTTACTTAGACCAACACATGTGATGACAACTGAGCCAGTTTTACCAAATACATCACAGTCACAATGTGAATGCCCTTACACTGAGGGGTAAGGTGATAACAAAATAATATCTTTTAAAGCTTCTAGAATATGTTTTGTATTTTTAATTTATCTTTTGACCTTATTTTCGTGTAAATTACACCTATGTATTTTGAAAATTGAATTGAATTGAGATAGTTATCGAAAGAGCTGAAGTACATATGGGTGATTCGGACAGTTTTAAGGATGTTCAATACAAAGAGGTGTATGGAACAGAAGAAAAAAATACGAAAAGTTTCTTTTGTCGGAGGAGGTAATTTGATTTTTTAAAAAGAATAACAACTTTTGTGTATGCACGCTCTTAACAAATTTCTTTTTTTCAGATTCATAGGTGTAATTGCAATCGTATCAGCTTCACTCATACTCATTGCGGCAGCATTAACATTACTGTTTAGAATGTACAAGGGATTAAGTAAGAAGAGTAGGCCATGTAACAGACACCACGGCTGTAAGGGTAACCCTTGAATTTATTTTTCTTTAAAGATTATATGTTTGTATAGTTTGAAAAAAAAGTAATTTAGCAAATACAAGTCTAGTCTTTAGGGTATGATTAAGGAATTGAAAAACTATATGCATTTCATGAAATCATTTACATAACAGAATCTATATAGTTATATATGTATTCTTTTGTAACTTACAAGAATGTTTTTCAGAGCTATTCGTGATTCGAAAAATATGGTATCAAGTGTAATTTGACCTGTATGAATAGAACGAATTAGAGTAAAATTAATTTCTCCTGATTTGTTCACACTGCTGGGTTGCGCTGCTTTAACACCGTTTTTTGCGTGAAATTATGCGTGCATTTTGTCATTTGACCCGACAATGCTAGTCAAGAAGACACCTTAAAAGGTACCGCCGAGAGAAAATCCGAAAAAATGCATTCTTAAAATTGTCCAGGGAAAAACCAATAACTTCATTTTCGGATGAACTTTTCCGATAAAGAATCATGTCGAGTCGGGATTACCCCGCTAAAACAGCTAAAACTGTAACGATATAACAATACTAAATATTTTACGGGAAAAGCCCAGATAGCAATAGGGATAACCTGTAAATGATAAAATGCCTTCGAAATTTAACCGGTTGACAGAGACGATTGGCCCGAATGTCAAATATAAATGATCAAAAATTTATTTGATCAGTGACTCTGTAGAAGCATGCTTTATTATTAACTTAAACTCGAGAAAAGGACAAATACATGAAATTAATTTCAACAGATATCACAAAAAATATAGTCAACAAATATATCGGCATTATTAGATATAAATAACGTGAACGTTCCACGTACGTTGAAAATTATGAGGGCGGAGGAGGGGTGATATACAGTTCGAGAATTACCCTCACTATAGCTCATCTAAGGAATTTCTTTCGATCTAATATTTGCACAATGTTGATAACAGATAAAAAAAAATGTAAGGAAGATATAAAGCGGGTAACGTACATCAGACCATAGCTACCTTCCGTTCGTGACACCCCCTCCATACATAACTGTCTGTACAATGAATATATCACGATAAATTGACAGAAATAAAGCAATATTTCAGATTACTCAAATCTATCTGTCACTGACAAAAGCCCAAAATAAAAGCATGTTACAAACTTGAATTAACCGCTTTATGATCCCGATTACCTAAAGTCCCGTGAATAAATTACCCAAAATGCAGTCCAGGAACTGAACATAAGTTCATAATGAAATTACTTTCATTGCATTAAACAGGAAATGAATGTTATACTTCATACTCCTTGTTGATGAAGAAATTTTATTTTATTTTATTTATCATTTCAGCATCTTTAGACAGACGAACCACCTCGTCCATAAGTAGATTTAACAACCCCGATCTCTCTATCGACTCTTCATTAGAGGGTATACATTTATCTTTCTACATTTGTTGATTAAAAAATCGTATATATATATATATTATAATGTCACACAAGTTCTATGTTTATAAACCGAAAATCTTATTTTCGAAAATTGGCTGAGACATTTGAACTTCTTCTCACGAACATGTTAATAGATTATACCTAAACTTGGTACATACATTCTACAAAGGGTCTTCCAAAAATTGTGTTACTTTTAGAGGTCATGCGAAATCCAAGATGGCCGTCAAGGCCTTTGGTTGTCTGAGAGATTTTAAACTTCGAAACAATGACTTTATGGATACATGTTTTGTGAATGATGATTACGTCAATATCTACAAAATTTGCTAATAAAATTTAAATCTGCAGATAAACAGTCCACATGGGGATAAATAGTCCACATAGGGTTGCCTGTTTCTCAGCCAACCGTTCAGGCCTTTGGGCCTCTGGTTGTTATTCAAAACGCACTCAACATACTTTCAGTACTATGATAACAGATTTTCTGTCGTTTCTTTCGTTTCCCTTTTATGTTTAGAATGCAGAAAACTTACATTTTTTCACTCAGTTAACTGATTTTCTGGTAAGGTTGAACCCACGCGTACTAGCGGTAGGACACTTTTTTTAGTTTGAAGTGTGGTCATGGAGGCCACAAATTATGTAAAAATGTCAATATTACATTGACAGTGAATATAGTTTAGAAATCTGATTTGGATGATTTACTGATTGAGCCGCAAATGTTAATTTTGGTTGAAGTTATTCATTTGTTAAATATTGAAGATATTTAAGTAATGTACTGATATTGGTTGAACGTATTATTTCACGAGGGTAATTATTTTCTTGGAAATGTTTAGATATTGCATTTTAAAACGAATGGAGCTTTGTTATATAGACAGAAAAACAAGAATACATATGATTTACAGCTGGATTAAGGTACTTAGAATTTCCTGTTGAGCAATGCTTAATTTTTGTTTGTTTGGTAATTTTAAGATTTTGTCTAGAAATTAGGATTATAAAATAACTTTTACAGCTATCACCGCGAGATATATTGATTAGAAATATAAGTAATTTATTATCAATTTTTTTACCCAGTAAACACAATGGAACGGAATGAATCACATAGCTCATCAACAAAACATTCAAGCGAGTCCAGGCAATCAGAAAGTACAGTGATGGGAAAGCCGTTATTGCAAGTACAGTAGACGGCGTTGAAATTGTACCAATTACGGTAGGGAAATGAATTACTCAGCATGATGTTCATTTAAGTACAGTTCTCTGTAAAATTCAGGAAGGTTATGTAGAAAATGTGATCCATGCATAGTCATAAAAATCAATAAATTTTCCCTTCAAAATATGAGGAACAGACCCCTAAAGACAAACGAGAAAGGAAAATTTATTATATTTTGTAT
The DNA here is from genome assembly GCA_016161895.1 of Pinna nobilis. Lineage (NCBI taxonomy): Eukaryota > Metazoa > Mollusca > Bivalvia > Pterioida > Pinnidae > Pinna > Pinna nobilis. Next base: position 8,028 of record JACSZP010010386.1, read on the forward strand.
TTTTAAAAATAGGTGAAAAAATACAATTTTACCAATAGATTTTTTCTCTATTTATTCTATATTAAACAACTGAAAATGCCATAACTTTAAGAGCAAATAATCCTAATCTCCAACTCTCTTGGTATATATGTCTAATCTGAATAAAAAGAAACATGTCTGGCGAGTTAAAAGATTGCTTAACTTCCGTGGGATTTTCTTTGTGTAATCCGTGGCATAAAGCTGTTTGTGGTGATAAATGGATACAACTGTCTAAGGTAAGTAACTCTGTACGTAAACACTGTTATTGAAGCGCTGTGAAAGGCACTTCCGGTTTTGTTTTCGAGTTCAAACGAAGTAAAAAACAGTTAAATCAGTTGTTTTTTAGAATTTGATTGCAATAGAATATGCTGACTTGTTTATTTTTACCATTTCGGTAACATTTGTTCCATGTAGAAGAGTGTATTGGTGCTTTCGGCGAATAAATGTGCATGTTCTGATCTGACCCCCCTTTCCCGTTGGTGAACAAACTCCAGCAGAGATCGAACTGTTTGTCTACTGGTTATGTTCCATGCAACTGTTTTTTTTTTCGCATAATCCGATATTTTAAGAATACAATAAGAATGGGATTACATGTAGCACATCATGTGTTACTACCTTCCATTGCAAATACCGGTATCATGCACAGTTGCAAGGATCCGTGGAGGCGGAGCCCCCATTTTGAAATAAGTTTTTATGAAAAATTTAGTTACTAAATTTTCTTTTTGTCACATTTTCGACCCCCTCCCATGGAGGAATTTCTGGATACATGCATATGCATGGCTATGCATGAAAAGATATATTTGAGCATTTGCAAGTGATCTAAAGTTCGAATTCAGGATTTGATTTATAAAAAGACGAAAATGCATGTAAACATTTTCTTAGCATAGGCCTAGTCCAATTGCAACGATATTTCTCAACCTGCAAAAGAAAGTTTAATTTTACACATAATCTGTTTGCTAATGTTTAATGAAAATATAAAACATTATTTTGACCTCATTATGTCCACTAAATGGAATGTAATCTATAATCAACATTTCTTGAAGATCACAATATTTACTTCCATTAATTGCCCTAGTGAAACTACAGTAAAATGTCAGTATTGAAAATTTCACTCAGAAGGTAATTATGGGTGGATATTTAAAGCTCATATTTATACACATGTACAGGTGTAAAAGTAAACCATCCCTTAATATTCAACTTAGCTGGAGTTAATGAGGATTAAGCCTTTTTTATTTCTGCAGCTTGTTGTAAAGCTGAGGTTTAGCCTTACTGTTTGGTAAAATAAAACTGTTGTTTTTTCTGCTAAGGTGTGGGAGTCTATTTTTGTTGCACACAAATCCTTTATGTCAATATAATGCAATTATGTGCATTTAAGTTATACAGGTAACTAACAATTCTAAAAATTACAAAATCCCTTCTCATTAGGAAACACTCAACTTTGATCATACACTACAATGCATGTTACTTTTTTGGTGGTTTTTGACACATACTGTGTCCTATTTCTAATCCAATTAGGTCTACTTCTTATACCAGTAAATAGCCTTTAGGCCTACAATGTGCATTTGTAGATGTGTCTAAATGACTCAAATACCCACCTGGCAAAAAACTCTTGAAGTTTTCTTTTCCCCAAAGAACAAACATTTGCCAAAAATTATTCAATCCAACCAAATTTTAACTAAACCCACAAATGCCTTTATACCAATTTTCAATTCAAAATGGCCATATGTGGAAAAAAGGTTATAAATTGAAACTGAATTCTTTAAAAATTTGAGGCTAAACTCTGCAAAAATAATTCAACCACTACAAAATTCAAACTTTCCGATATAAGATCATAACAGGTCCATGCACGGATCTAGGATTTTTCCCAGGGAGTTGTGTCAAATTTTTCAAGGAGGGAGGGGGGAATCCAACTTGTGAAAAAAGGAAAAACCCAACCCTGTTGAAATGAGAAACTGAGCATAATAGACTAATGTTGGTATATATTTTACCAATGCCGGGGGTGGGGGTCCGAACATCCTCACACACCCCTCCCCCTTTACATGCAGGCATGATATCTATACCAAACTTCAATCAAGACTGTAGTTTGGCTGTAACCTTATTTAGTGTCGCACTATCTTATATGGAGACATCACTTAAAGGTATTTAGGAATGCAGGTTCTTTAATATCATGACACCTTCTAGTTCTATGACATTGGACATTGGTTTTGACTCTCTCATCTGAAGAACAGGAAAAACAGCTGAGTCTGCAGTACAGATTTGAACTCAAGACCACTCATTTATAAGGTGAATATGCTAACCAAGGAGCCATGACAGCCCAGCCCTAAAAACATGCAGAATGTACTTACTTTGTATACTTGTATGACTAATTTGCAATGAAATGAAACTAAATCATGACTAAATGAATGAAAACACTTTGGTAACACTATTTATTCTGGGGCATTACAATTCGTAAGTTATGTATTTGATGAAGCTTTACCAACGATAGCTTCTTCAATAAGTACAATATATATTCAGACGTACAGTATAGCCTGCCCTAAGGGACCAATCTACCAATCATAGGTATGCCATCTTTCAGCCTGAAACTAAGTATGATGTACATATTGAAGTATAAATATGCCCCGATTGCAATATACATCAAACCAATATAAAATCTGCATAAATAAGGTAGTGAACTCTACAGACAATACTGTCACTTTTTGTCTACATTTATTCATAATGACTGAATGGCCTACAATAAATCTTTTTGACACATTAAAGATAATGATACGATTGACAAACATGGAGGAAAAACATTCAATGAAAGTCATTCGCTCTGTTATAAGCTTTTGAAAATGAGTAAAAGTCTCCATTTTGTGAAAATAAGTAACTTTGCCAACACTGTGACCTTTTTGCACTTAATAAAAGAGAGATGAAAAACAGTAATGCTGAGCATATCAAATAGTTATGGTTGTTATTTCATCATAAATTACACTTTTTTAAAGCCTCCCATGTCTCCCATGTCAGCATGTTCAGCCAATTAACTAAAATATGACCAAATCTTACATAAATTTTTCCTGTATCAGTCTAGTTGCTATGGTAAAATGATGGTATAGAAACTGGCCTTTAGTATCAAAACCTATGATTAAAATGTTTTAAACAGTGAGGAAATGATATATTTATATTAAATCATGTCTACAACATTGCTTCTGCAATATTACTCATGATTTTTCTAGAGACATACTCATTTATCAAATTTTGTTGTGTGGATGCGAAGTTTCAATGCTTTGTTTTGTTTATTACTGTTATTTGATGAACCAGATGTTGTTGCTATGGTAACGTAAAACTTAGATTTTAATAAAAATTAATCATATAGATGATATGAAGTCTCTTTCAGCTTTTATAGATATTTTTGTAAGACCTAAAAACATATTTTATCTTGATTATTCCATTCATTCAGGTTTCTCTTTAATAAAAATGCTACTTTTGTCGCTATGGAAACCAGCTAAAATACAAAAAATCCCACCAACGTTTTAATTGAAATATAAAGAAGGTATGGATGACACCTTTGTGACATGTTAGTAAGTTCGTCATCTACTGTTTCCAATCCTATTTATATCACTTCAGATATTGCAATTTGGGGGGAAAATCTCAAAATGAAAAAAACCCATTTTAGCCTAATTTCAGTATAAGATCACAAATTCTATTTTTAGAAATATTGTATAGCAATGTAATGTTTTTGATTAAATAACAACCCGAAGGTTATGACAAGAAAATTAATATTTTNNGAATATTTTGTCAGAATAATCTAACTAGTCTTAATTCATCGCTGAAAATGTGAATATTTTGTAAAAAATAGTGGATTCTAAGGCTAAATGTGCCTACCCTGGTATCCATGGCAACGGGCCATGCTACCGAGTAATTTCAGTTATTGTTTACAATGAGGCATCAATACAAGTCATGTCATGAAAAATAGAAAAAATCTGAGATGGTCTAGAATCACCCCCTGCCTAAATTTTACAGAGAACTACACTTAATTCCTTGCCCACTGTTACATCCCCCTCAACACCCCCACCCCCGAACACATAACACACACAGTTGATTAAACAATGTTAATATCTTACAAAGCACATTATTTATTATAAAGGTTTATATACCCATGGTCAGGTAAATGGAATTGTAGTCGGAAATGTTAAAATGACTGACTTTAGGTAATAAAAAGTGGGTCTTTACAGCATATTGTTTTTTGTTTTAAACAATTTTGTCAGTAGTGGGCAGCTAAGCCGTGTATCTGCAAATGCAAATGTAATGATATTTCGATAAAATACTCATAGTAACTGCATTGGTACTTGATCTTTGCGACTTATATTAATACAGTACTTAGATGTATGTGTTATTCGTAAACAAGCATTTGCCTTTTTTCAGTTTCATATTCTGAGGATAAAGATTCTGCTTGCGGTTGACGGCGGAATCAACACATTCCATACAATTTTCAACGAGAGCATGGGTCACGTCGGTACATCGGCTTTGCACATCGTCTCCTTGCAGCTACAGCACCCCAGTTATTTTATTACAATGCTTATGACGTAAAATGGTATTATGACGTTACAATATAATGCACCAGCCCGTTGTCCTTGACACCGGGCGAATATACGAAAATATTGACCGGAGCAACTAATAGAACTATAAAGACACTTATATGAATGAGGTATAATATACGAAAATGTTGACCGGAGTAACTAATAGAACTAAATAGACACTTATATGAATGAGGTATAATATAACTAAATAGTATTTTATGTTTACAAAAAATACTATGTGTAAATTAAAGGTGGTTGAATTGAGTAAATCTGATTTAAGCTAGTCTTTTATGGTTTACAGAAGGTTTAAAAACAATCATTCGACATCCAAATCGATTCAAACATCTATCCTATCCATTTGACTGCATATTGTTTTCTTGCGAAGACCAATTCAAACGTACTCTGCTCCTCTATGGAGAGAGAAAATATCTCAACTGACAGATAGTTTGAGGACAACATGAATTCCATAAACACCTCGGCCATGTATCCTGTTGAGCTTCTTAGCTCTCTTAATTGCAAACATGGCGTCCTTATGCCGATGAAGGGCGACACATTTTTCCTTTGCTCGGCACTACTGGCGGTATAGCAGGGAGGGTTCTTTAACGTGCCAACACCTACTGTGACACGGGACCTCGGTTTTTTCTGTCTCATCCGAAAGACAGGGACGGTCAATCGCGGAGTGGCGCTGGGGGAATCCAACCTCGGACCCCTCGGCTCGAAGTCGAACACGCTAACCACTCGGCCACGGAGGCCCCAGTAAGTTAATTAAAAGGTAGATTATATGCAGACTGTGTGGTGAGAGGATGTTGTTTTTCCTATCGTGATTGTGTTGCGTCTATAGAAGGACAATATAATTATGTGACTATTTGTAGTGTGACTATGTACAAAAAACTGTGAGAACATTTGCTGTGTGCCTAACTGCAGAATAACAGTGTGATAATTAACTAATTGCTGTGTGCCTTCATGGTGTGTGTTTATCTGATGTGTGACTATATGATGTTGGGGGCCTCCGTGGCCGAGTGGTTAGCATGTTCGACTGCGAATCGGAAGACCCGGGATCAAGCAGCGTCAGCGCTACTCCGCGATTGGCCGTCCCTGTCCTTCGGATGAGACAGTGAAAACCGAGGCCCCGTGTCACAGTAGGTGTTAGCACGTTAAATAACCCTCCCTGCTCTACGGCCAGCAGTGTAGAGCATAGGCAAAATTTGTAGCCCTTCACTGGCACACGGTGACGTCTCCATTTGAGTGAAATATTTTTGAGTGGGACGTTAAACAACAATGCCATACTATACTAAAGTCTGCTTAACTTCGAATCTGGAGGCTTAAAACAACGTATCCCTCCTAGAAAACATGCAAAATATCACAAACAGAATTTCAGTACCTTCTTCGCTAACTGCCGCTGACAATCTGGTGTAGCTAAAACAATAATTTTCACAGAACTTTGAATTTAAGCGATTTTTATATCTTTTGTATACTAAAATACGACAACTGGAAACGTTAATTGGCTTCGAGATGACAGTTTCGGTAGTCTGGTTCCCGTGATCACTCTGGATTTTCGTTGTGATAGAGGGAACCAGACTATAGTTTCAAAAAAAAAAAAAAAACCGGTAAATAAAAAATATATAACAAATAAACAAAATGAGAAAAAAAGAAGTAATAATACTGATGATGATTAAATCTTTAAAAAGTGACCTTTTTAATGTTGTATCTATGTTTTCAAATGATAGATAGCATTTAATGCATAATAATAATAATAATAAAAAATAATGATGAAAATGATAACAAATAAAATAAAAAGATGAAGTAGGCCCTAATAATAATAATGGTAAATAATAAAAAAAAAAAGTGACATGTACCTTGATTTCATTTTTGATACTGCATGTATATTTTCTAATGATAGATAACATTTAGTGCATAATATAACTTCAAATGTTTTTTCAATTTTTGTTTTATCTAACATATTATTTTTTATATCACCACAACGATAATCACCATAATAATTTTAAAATTTGTACTATTATCAAAATTACTTTTCATATCAATTATACTATTTACATTATCTGGTAATCTTATTTTTATCATTATTTTTAAACTAACTATCATCAATTTTTATAATCACTGAATATTATTATTATCATTTATATTGTTAGTATTAGTATTATTATCAGTTATAGTGTTAGTATTATTGAAATACTTGAACATGCGAGCATTGAATGACCATCATATTTCTGTGAAAAATATCTGATATTTCTTTGTTTTATATTCTCTGTGGACATTTCAAAAAATTTCATTTACTTAGCTGAACTGGCTAAGTTTTCCAGGGTTTACTGGTAT